>JAOXNG010000042.1:7003970-7017451 GCA_028566535.1 Scolopax minor
CTACCCGAGCTAAACCCACAATTTTTAAAGCAGAGTCGGCATGTACGGTTTTTTGTATAACATCCAGTGCAGACCTGCAGGCCTTAAATAGAAAGCTGCTGTTTCTCAAGTGACAATAAAATCTGAGTTTAGGTGAGAATTGTCATAAAACTAATACACCATATTTAAGTGTCAGATTTGGGAAGGAATCCAAAGCAACACCGAGTACCTTGCATGGAGCTGAGCAAATCCTTCAGCCTTTTACCTGTAGTGACAAAGACCTATGCAGAGCCTCATCCCCACAGCCAGCAAGGCAGACTTTCACCAGTTGCTTCTCTTTTAGTGGAAGTGATATGATCTTAGATGTTTGATCTTAGTGATATGATCTTAGACCCCTCCACATTGCTCATGTATTGCTAGTTTGTCTCCCTAGTCATTTCATAACAGTTCAGTGACAACCTTCATGATTTTTTATTCTGGTCACTTTTTTTAATCTAAATTCTTGCCCTGCTGAGGACAAATCAAGAGAAATAAGAGTATATTGGAAAACAAGCATTAAAATATTATTTGCACACACACACAAAAAGGTATATATTCAGGTACTGAAAATATGGAGAACTACCAATAATGATACAATTATTTACTTCCTTATTTTCTAGTGCATAATCCCTCTCATGCTTGCTTTGCCAATAAACACCATTTGTCCATGACCTAATTCGCAATTTCTCTGAGGTTTGTGCAATTTCTCTGTAATGTCATTTTCTTATTTTCTGCTGTATGAATATATTTCATCGTATCCAATGGTTTTGCTTTCTTATGACTCTAAGGGGAACACACTCATTGCCTTAAAAGTATGCAGAGTAGAACAAAATGCAAAAAAAGAAGCCTTCCGTGCTTTACAAAACAACTGCAAAGTCCGAGTAACTGTTTTGACCATTTAGTTAACTTGCTCAGAATTAACCCAATTCATTATGAGCAACAGATTTTCACACTTGATTTTAGATTACTTCCTCCACAAAGATTTTCTAGCACTACATTTGTTAATTAAACATTTCAGCAAAAAAAAAAAAAAAACAAATGACAAAATACGAATATGGTAATTATTTCTGATTTATAAGATTTTTACTGTAACAGGATTCATCATACACGACTGGGAATGAGAGAGCGTTTCTTAAGCTATCAATCAGTGATGAGGCCATTTGCAAACCCCTGTGCACTGCAGGATCACCACCTCTCAAGTGTTTTGTTCAATTTTTAGTGGTCTCCACCAAACCCCTTTGAACCTTTCATGAACCCTGTTGGTCTCCAAGCAGCCTAAATAGACCTGTGCTCTAAGCTCAAATACAGTTTAGGCTTCTGATTTCATATTCTGCCTTATTCCTCCCTACCCAGATTCAGGACTGAATCAAATTAATTCCCTTTGCTTACTTCTATGGAGCACGAAACAGCTGCACATATATTCTGTTGTAATATAGAAGGAAAGAGTGCCAGTGGGTTAGAGCAAACCAGCAAGTGCTGTGGCATCTTGGAAAAATATTCTGTGTTCAGTTGGTTTGTAATTACAGCCAACAGGTCTAATACCAATCGCATCATTGGTAATACCAATAAAATTCTTTGCACCTCTGTAAAGTTCCTGAGACAGCCCAGCATCTGTTTTACCATTGTTCATGTTTATAAGCCTGTCTTCAGATTTGCATTTATGTTCCTGCCTCTGAAAATTATAGGTTAGGCCAGGTTTGGCAAGTGCTCAGGTCCTTCAGCTGCTGCTCTCGCTGCCCAGTTCCTGAAACTGTCTGCATCCTTGGCGGCCAACACCAACAGAAGCGCTACAGCCAGTGGCATTCAGGTGTTTTCCTCAAAATGCATGTCATTCCCCACGTCCGACCTACAGCACTGCTTAAAGCCCACAGCTTCTAAGGAAACAGGACATAACCAGCCTGAGCTGAAAATCTGTGGGGTTTGATGCCAACTGTGAACATTAAAAATAAAATATTATATACTTTGGTGACCTGCGCTGAATTAAGGAAGTCAGCATTTAAATGTCAAGTTGCATAATAAGAGACACGAAGAAACTTTAGAAACAATTCAAGAGGAAAGAGAAATTATGGATTTCTTTGCTTATTGTTGAGCTGGGTTATTTACACACACACACGCTCTTGCTCTGGCACAAAAAAAAAACACAATAAAATATGTTGTGATATCTTCATTTTGTGGCAGGTCTATTTTTCATCCAACACACATCTTCTGAAAAGATACAAAACTGACAGTCTGTGGTTTGCATCAACTCACAGCATTGAGAATCTCTCCTGATTTCTGCAATGTGATTTATATAGGATATTCATTCTTATCTGTAGAGAAGACCTTATAAATTATAAACTTCTCCTAACCCACTTTGTCTTTATTCTGCATGGGGAAGGTCATCTCATTCATTTATGTCAGAGAGAGCAAAGTCACAGAGGGGGAAAAGGCAAACCTACGTGTACACACAGTCTTAATCTCATTCATAACCATGTATCCACTTAAACTACTTTTTATTCATTTCTATTTTTATACTCTTTAGGGAATATCAGGGGACATACTGAATAATGTATATAATTCCATGTCTTCTGTAATGCCAAAAAATACATTATTTCAAGATACATTAAGTAGCTTGCTACTGAGGCATACGAACACATTAGCAAAGCCATTACACTGAACAACACTAGAAAAACCACTGAGTCAACACAGAAATTAAGAACAGGATCTGAAAGTATCTTCCATAAAGTGATTGTTTAGGCCATTTAAAACTAACCAGCAACTCTCAAAGCCCTGAAATGTATCATAATTGTTTCAGTGTTCAGAAGCTGGCTGGTCAGAAGCGGCAGCTAAGTCCAAGGTCAACCATGGAAGACCATGTTGGACATGATCCAAAGCAGCTTGGAAAACTTCCCAATTGACTTTGGTGGGTGCTGGGTAAAACCCATACAAGAACGAGCGCTATAGGGCTTAGGCTCAAACAGGGGCCTGACAGAGACAAGGGCTCCAGATGCTTCCTCCTATCCAAACTCTAATTTGCTTTGTGACCTCACTAACTTTCCCTCCTCAGTGCTTACATCCAACAAACTGACTGTTCCCAAACCACCACAGCCATTAAGTCTCTTCAAAATTCAATATTCCTTCCCCAACAGTCAAAACTACAGACTGTTTCTTACTATTACTCATTACGCACTAGCCTTCTCCAACAGCTCTACTATATATTAAAAAATGAAATTTAAAAAAAGCTTAATACCTCCCTTATCAAGTTAAATTGATTGTGGATCATTCGCAGCAGAAGTGCATCTCTTATTTACCAACATAGTAGAAACTGAAATATCACAGAGAGAGGCTTGAAACTTCTTTGAAAGACAAAGGTGGACGCAAATCCCAGTTTTAAAATCAATCAGACATTTGGCAAAAACAGCTTACAAATTTGTTTTGAAAAATGTTCTTTCCTCTAGATTGCTCCAACCTGAATACCTCACTTAAAAAGACATTACCTAAACCTTGACCATCTGATGCACCATATCTGAATGTATCATGATTTTCAAAAGCATAAAAAGGAGTGGCTGTGCCATGTGTTTAATGGGCATCTCAACAAGGACAACTGTGGCATTACCCTGTGGATGAATAACCTAATTAAATGAAGCAAGATGCGTCAGGAATTGAAGATCAAGGGACAGAATTTCTTATACCAGCTACAAATTCAGAAAGAACTTCACTGAAATAAAATGCAGTCAGAAAGTTGTAACTCAGGCAAGGTTGTTTGTAAATATTTATGCACAATTAAGTTAGAATACTTATTTCTCAATCCAAACAAAGCTTATGCTCGTTGTGCAGCAAGTTATTTACTCTTTAGCTTTGGCTTTGTATGATAAAGCTTAGATAAAAGCACATGGTGAATTCCTGCAATTATAACACAGTTTCATGACATTACTAAGTATTTGACTTCCCATCACCCCACCAATAAACACTGAATTCTCCTACCAGCTGCATACTACAAGAGTTCAAATCATCTACTAGCAATATAAACATTCATTTTCACTGATCAAGATGCAAACACCCACAGTCTAAAACTGCATGTATTTTGTAGCTTTGCTCAATACCAAACTAACCCATCGACCAAAGTTTCCTCACAAACTTCCTTGGCCTTCAGAATAAAATCCCACATCTTTACCATGCAAGGTGAGATCCTGTTTCTCTCTCCTTGATGTGCATTTGAATTTCCTCTTAAAATTCATGAGGTTATTATTTCTGAAGGGCTACTTTTGTTAAGACTGTATTACACAGCCACCTGTTATGATGGCAAAAAAAGAAATCCCTCTAGTCTCTTATTAACAGGTTTCATCGTATTATATTCAAATTATAAACTAAGATGGCTTATGAATATTTCCTTTTAAATTAAAATAGCAGTTCCTCATGTGAAATCTAGTTTATGATAATTCAGAGCTTATCTTCACAGTTTGATGTCTTTGTCCTTCCTTAGACAAATAGTCTGCATATTAACACATCAGTGATAACTGTCCTTTGACTTAGGAACTTAACAAAGATTTTTTAATTTTATTTTTTTAAAGTAAAAATCACCTTCACCCTGAGTTTTATTGTTTGTCTCCCCTGAAATTTTCATATCAGGTAGAACAGAAATTTTAGAGTCATTTAACCAGAAAAAAAAAAAACAAAAAACAAAAAAAAAAAAAACAAAACAAAACAATCCTTCCTTCATTTCAAGCAAAGTAAAATATTTTTTTTTTTAAAAAAAAAGCTAACAATCCTTCTCATGACTCTTGTATACTTTAACCTATAGCTTTGATCTGCTGCCAGTTTTGAAACTCCAGGCACCAAGCAAGAGGGCTTTTCTCTGGCAACCTGTCTGCTGGCATTTGGGACAAGCACACTCCCACACAGCACATTTTCACCAAAACTGGACCGAGCCTCATGGTGTAAAAAGAGAAGACAGAAGTCAAGACCTGAGTACAAACACCCTCTCTATTAAAACACAGGAGCACCAGCACCTTTTATGGCTGTTTTCACTAGTACAACACCAGCAAACCTGCTGCCCTCCTCAGTGGCTCAGTCTCATGAAATCATTCTCTTCCCTTCAGGGACTTTGGGTAAGATCTCCATCTCTGAGGCAGCCTCTTGCTTTATACACCAAGTTACAATATTTTCATTACAAGTCTTCTAAGAACTCCTCAACAAGAAAACACATTATAACTTTAATTTCCCTCATTTTGCATTTTTCCTGGATCAAAAAGGAGTCACTGCTGACTGAAATGAAAGCACCAGGAACAGCCTTTGTGCAAGAACAAAACTGCTTTTCTCTTCACACAAGTTTCATGCATCTGCCTCTTAATCTCCAGTAGCTCAGACACCATAATTCCTTCTTTAATCTCCATAGGGATCATGCTGCTTCTTTGATAAAACAATTCTTTCTTTGTGTTTGACTATTTTCTATTGCACTAACGTCATAGCTAGACAACGCATGTCACGTCTCCTGTCCATAAAACACTATCAGTCTACATAATTTCCAAGTGATCTTTTCCTCCACTTTATGAAAGTACTCTGTAGCCCTGGTAGAAAACACAATGTGACTCACCTTTCTCTCTCCAGCTAAACTATTTCTCAGTAGACAGACAACATTTCCTCTCCAATGGCTTTGGCCATACTACTCCCCATACATTAGGTCCTCACATTAACCTTATATATCTGAATAATCCGCTCAAGGCACTCTTAATTACCTACTTAGCAGTATTCAAAACCTTATCACTACCATATGGTCTCCTGGTTACACAACCAAAGGCCAAAGATAAGATAATTGAGGAAAAATAATAGGACTGTTACTTGTTTTGATTTACAAGTAACAAGTAACTCAACTCGTGTACATGGGTGTTGACTTAGATTTGCCCATATGAAGTAGAACAAAGGCCACTTTTTTTTTTTCACCTCTCCTGTGGAACATTTGAAATTATACCTGCTTTCTCTCAGGCAGCTGACAAGCATTTAAATAACGACTTGCAAGCCAGCTGAAAAGCGAGGAGGAGCAACACGTGTAGAGATTTGAGTAACTGAAACAATGAGCAGCTCTGCAGGAAAATGAATTTAATTAAAGTTACTCATGCAGACTCTTAGCCTCATAAATCTATAAATCTGAAAAATCATTTCCCTTTCAATTATGTTTGTATTTGTCATTTCAGAGAGATAAAAACACGTTCATGCTGACCAAGTTTTCCAATACTGAGCTATTAGGAGATATACATAACACAGGACTGCAAAATGTTTCATATAAGAAAAATTCAGAAAAGCCAGTGAGGATCTACAGTCCTCAGAAGTCCCACCACAGCCAAACAATTCCTTTTTAAAGTTAAAAGTACAGATGTATCAACTGGAGATGTTTCAAGACAGTGTCTGTGTTATGACTAATACCCTGAGGAGGGCTCACGTCACCTAACTCGCACTTCTTATATAATCACAGGGAAAAAAAAAAAGTTTCTTTCAGAGAATTTTTTAGAACATCTGAATTAGATGCCTGATCTGAACTGCACTCTCATCTCCCTTTCTCCACCACTGTCTGGAGCCTGCAGAGACTCCCCTCCCTGCCTCATCTCTCCTGAAGGAGACACAGTCCAATACATCAAATGACTAGAATGAGCAAAAATCATGCCGCTGACTGCAGAGTCATTTATGAAGACATTTTGGACAATCACATTCAGCAATTTTCTGAATATTCACAGAAGGCAGCAGCAGCAGCACTGAGACTTCTTCACTGCTGCACACTGGTTGAAAATGTTGTTCTACAGGACATATCCACGATAACATTGCTACATCCAAACGAATGGATGTAGCTGCTTCTGCTGCTCAAGTATGCCACCACTTATTTCCTAGAAGTCATTTATTTCCTCCTCTCACCCCACTGACACAGCAACTTGTAAGGACTTATCTTGAACTCCTGATTTTCAATTGTTGCACCACAAGCGACAGGAGAGTGCTCAGGATGTCAGGAACAGCTGCAATTAATAGTCTGTTGTTCTGTGTGTGCTCACCAAAAAACTGCACTAATTCCAGTGAGAGGAATCAAGGGCTCATACTCTCTACTGTGAAGATTTCTCAAAGCTGTTTTGTGGTAATCACACACAGTGGAAACAGCCGTTAGCGTTCACAGATGTGGTATTCACAGTATTCTGGTGGATCAGCTGTTTTTCCAAAAATGAACTTGAATGAAATCAAAGTTAATGTGAAGGTTCTCAGTTTTTCCCTTAAGCAAAACTCCCACTGAGTTTAGCAAGGACTGAATCAGATTCATGAAGGGTTTAGCATCACTGATTTTAGCTGAAAGCAGGGATCCAATCCTACGATTGATCTGTGAGCACACACAAAACCAACACTCTGCTTGACCTGGCAGTAAGTTATTCATTCAGAAGGAATACAATGTTGTCTCTAAAAAGAGCTTCAAAGAGTGGAGAAGAACAGATATTTTACCTCATTCACCCCTCTAACAGAGAGTAAAGTAAAATTTTATTTTAAGATTAAATGGGAGTGATAAGTGCAAAACTTTCAGTAAACCACGGAGAAAGCCATCCTTCTCTGTGGGAGAATTTAAACCACACAGCCTTTCAGAAATCTCACTCTACCACAAGTGAGGGCCATTTGTTAGACAAACAGGGCAGCGGGTTGAATATTTAGGATTTCCATCCCTCCTCCGTATACCCTGTCAGAAAAATGACTACAGGAGATTGTGAGGTGATGGGTGTTATAGGGAACTTTGTCAGATCTGCGCAACTGTGGCACCTTCACTGGGCGTGGGAATCCTTGGTAAGTGACAGTTTTTTAGGAGCAGACTGGATCTATAATGACGTTTGGAGCAGTGTGCTACTCCTTGGCAATGAGACACGGGGACACATGGATAATATAACCTATTACCTCTGAGGGAAAAAGAGCAGCAACATTTCTCCCACACACACTCAACTTCAGTGCAAATAAACAGGACTGTGAAAATAAGCACAGGTGTAAAAACTTTTTCTTTAAATTTATTTCTGTTGTAGCATCATGTATATACTCTAAAAGCTTAGATTTCATCTGATTTTCAGCTAACACAAAAAAAATCTTCATATTGTCTCATCTGAATGGTGTTAAGACTTTGCACTTGAAAGATTATATAAATCAGAGGAGACATCATTTGCCTATTTGGATCATTGCTTTCTTCTGTAGGATGTAACGCTCTCGTACAGCTGCTGTCAGCTCTGCATAAAGATTCCCCAGAAGAGCAGGGAAGCTGGAATGGAGGGTGGTATATACTGCCATAGGACCCTAAAAGGGCACAAAATAGGTTCACTTTTTATTTGCAAAAGAAACAGCCAAGCAAAATGAGATAGAAGAGGCAACTGCTATAGATGGGGGAATTACATATATGTTACATGCAGAATAAGTACGTTAAGCAGAGTGGGTTGTGAGTCCAAACACAGGGACTGCCTGAGCAAGAGATTCATTGTACTCTATTAGAGATCTGACACACAGCCTCAAGTGATTATATATGCTTAAAGTTATCTACCTGAAGAGTTATTTGTCTGCCTCAGAAGGCTGCAGCAATGTTGTTACAATAAAAATTTGTTCATTCTCATTTTGCAGGGCCTGCTCTAGGCAGAAGCAGCACAATAACCCCTCTTCTCTCCTAACCTTTGATAAGCTTGCTTAAAATAAATACTCAAACAATTTAATACAGGTACATTCTTCTGAAAAATGTTTGACCTGACATCCTTGTGATGTTCACATTGCTAATTATAAGAGAATGCAGTTTATCAAAGTGTATGCTTTTCTTGAGAGTTTGTTTATACACATACAGACTTTGTGTAGACTGTTGGGTATAGTTCATTAGCAACCCAAGATGCCCATGATCCCTCCATGCTCAGCGTGCTACACATATTTTGACAAACAATTAATCAGAACTCAGTACTGCATCTGGCTTGTATTTACAGCCAAAGAACGAATTGGGTTGAAAAAGCATCTGAAAGGATAATACTTCAACCTGATGACTTTGTAGCTGGGTTTTGTTTTCCTGGAAGGAATCTGCTAACATATCATGTTTGAGAGACCCAACAGACACTGAATTTATGAGCCTTTAGGTAAACAAAACATATGGTGCTTGCTATGTTCCATCTATCTGGTAATCAGTCATTTAGCAATAAATGCACAATAAAATTTGGCCAGCTTCTCAAGACATGACATCCAAGGAGATCAATTATAGACTTAATTTAGACAAATTTTTCATAGAAATCTTTTTCTTCGTACTACATTATCTTTCCTGTTCCATGAAGTTTTAATTAACTCCTGTGGAAAATGAGACCTGGATGCTTCAAATTGTAATATGGATGTAAAATATCAGTAAATTTAGGGTATGAAACGATGGATTAATCTGAGACAATGACAAATAATAGCTCCAAGTTGTTCTGTCTGTAATTATATTGTCAATACTGTATAAAATACTATACACTGAAGATTGTCATTTTATTATTATTTTAATTAGAGCTTCTCAGAAGAGTTCCATCTTCCCAGGTCTCCATCTTAGACTTGTACCTACAAACCCCAGGTGGGAAACAAGCCCACTCTGGAGGCTTTGGACACCTCTCGCCCAGAGGGGTCCATGGACCAGACCTTGGTAACATATATGGTCAGGCACAGCCACAAAGGAATTTCTCCACAAAATTTAGATAAAATTTCCAGCCCAGTCAGACACATTCCTTCAATTTTCATCCACATTGCAAATATTAAGGCCACAGGGAGTGAAAAATAAGAGAACAAAACAGGCAAAACATCCCTGCATTTTAGTTCTACTCCAGGGAATGCCAAGTATTGTGATGCTAGTTGGAATAATCACCAAAATCCTAAATCCTTCCCATTTTTAGACAAGACTGACAGACTACAGGGTCATTTGTCTTATTGTGCTGGGACAATGAATATTCAGTTTTTCCATACTGAGAGGAAAAGTCTTCAGATGACAAAACTCGGAAAACTTCGCTATGAATTTTCTGATCAGATTATTGACTTGGGGGACACTGAGAACCACACTCAAAGGCAAGTGAATGTTCTGAGCACTGAGGGACCTGGTGAAAGCAGTGACACCTTCTCAGCTCAGGGACTCTCCAATGAGCCCTGAAGGACCAACCCAGTGAGCACAAAGCAAGCAGGAGCAAAGAACCTTGACCAGCAGCACTTGGCTCTCAGAGGCCACATACTACAGAAACCTCTCCAAACACCAAGAGACAAGGTTTTAAAAACACAAGTTTTCCCAACATGTTTCATAACATCAGCCCATTCAGGGTCAAGCAGCAACTGGCTACAAGTTTGGATACAACAGAGATTACAGAAATCTCTGAAGATTCATGCTCCCACTGGAAGGGTTCAGCTGGACCTTTGCCTTCTGCAGGTCTATCCTTAAAGGTCCAAGGATTTATATGCCAAACTTTGGGCAAGTCTGTTGAATGAGCTCTTCCACTCACATTTCCTGAATGATTAAGTGCCTTACTGAATCAAGATAGCTAAATTTATTACTGAGACGCATTAAATAAGGGTGATGACTTGGCAGCCATGTAGAGTCAAATATGTATTAATAGGTCCAGAAAATATTCAAAACTCATTAAGTAACTCACCTCTATTCCACAGCCCATGTTCCTCAGACCTTCTCTCTCAATCCTCACAGTGCTGAAGCAGGCTTCAAGCTGTAGCATTCTCCAAGACTATAGAGGACGTCCAAACAGCAATTCCCCACCCAGTTTGCATTTGAAGCATACCTATAAAATAACAGTTTAATGGTACTGTGCCATATAAGACCGGGTAATGCTTTATCACAAGAACTAGCAACCAGACATAGCATTGTCTATGTGCTTCCATTTACAGCACAAAAAAAAAGATTTCTTAATGTCAGTTTCATTTATTACTAAGATGTGAACAGTGAGAAGTTATTAGAGATTTGAAAAATCAATTTAAGCATTTTAACTTCAAGATCAGACTCTTCAGCTACTGCAATTTGTGTAAGACAAGATGCTGCAAAGAGGTCTCCATAAAGTGAATTTCTCTGTTCATCTCAAATATGCTTAGAAGATACTGTCTATATTATATTACATCAAGGGAATTTAGCATTAATACTTCTATAACAAAAGTTGGAAGCCCAAAAACAACTGGCAAAATACACAAGTCAAGATTTGATCCTGGTTTTATTGTAATTTCTTTAGAATAATGTTACACTGAAGAATTATTTATTTTCTTTTTACAAATCAAGTATTTTATTTAATATCCCACATGATGTTTAGGAGGCTGGGTTAAAGGGCTACGATTAAATATTGCATTTGAGGTACAAGCACTGCAGACAAGAGAACTAGTTTTATATATTGTGATATGGGGTTTCTTGTTTGGTGGTTTTGTTTATTGTTGGTTTTTGGGTTGTTTTTTTTTACGTTCATCTACAGTGTCTTCCTTTTTGTAGAGTTTCAGATACTTTAGATATTTTAAAAACACGTTCAATGCTGTAATACAGAAAACAATCTATATTTCAATATATGCAGGCTGTGAGCTTGACATAAAAAATAAGAAACAGATGTAGGTCCAGATGAAGAAATGTGTCTATTGTGAAGTTTAAGGGGCAATTTGGCACAAAAATAATTGAAGTCAATATGCAGAAAGAAAATCTGTCAGCAAATTGCAATGCTTGACTGAAGCACAGATACATCTTTAAAAAAAATTATTATGTAGGCTACTGGTTTAAACGAATTAGTACTACATCAGAATTCTTCTACTTTATTTCAGCCAAAGTATTCACTCTGAATACAAAAAAACAAAGAAAATGCTCACTGAATTTGAAATATAGATCTCTTAATCAAACCTTCATTTATTGAGCTGCTGGGCCACATTAGCATTGCAGGCTCACCAGCAAGAGCCTTGCACTGGGACCAGAGAGACCAGCCCCTGCGGAGCTCCCTTCCATGGAATTTAAGACACACAAAAAAATATGTCATCACAACTGTGCCCAAAAATGGGGGTCTGATGAATTTTCAACACAAAGTTTTGCAATATCCATAATATCGCCCAGCAATTTCATAAAGGTTCTAATATGAGAAGTCATATTTATTCTAAGTCTTAATCAATAATGTCTTTCTACCCTCTTTAAGAGCCTCTTGCCTCTCCCATCCAAGCTGATACAACTTCAAGTTCTAAAAAGCTAAAACCTCAAGTTAACAGCAACCAGAAGGCAAATATGGAAAACCAAATACTGCTTTGAATATTTCCTCATCCAGACCAAAGGATTATTTTTTAATCTTATTTTTTAACACTATCATCTTATCATTGTTTATACAACAACTAAAACAACAGCCTGAAATCCTGAAATTTTCAAAGACTTCAAAATCCAAGTAACCATCCTTTAGCACATTAACAGAATTCACCAGAAATTTTCTAACTTCATGGTACTGTCTTACTACTTCCTAGTAAATGTTAACACTTTATTTAAATGTCTTGAGCATTTTTCTTATTTGAATGAATTTCTGCATATTTCATTCCCAGGGTTGTTTTAACAATCCAATTATGCTTCTCTAACAGATGTCTAATATTGTCTCTTAAAGTTTTCTAACAGCAGAAGCACAATGTTTGCAATGTGTGACACTATAGATAAAAAACACTGATTCTGATTACCTTGCTTCTTTAGGCCTAATTCTATTTACACGTGGCTCAGAAAGGAACAACCACTCATCCTCCAAGTGCAACTCTATCCATTCACTGCTTCTGTAATAAATGGAGCAGTCCAGAAAACTGATTTTCCTGAACCCATGGACATTATAAGCCTCCTTTTTTAGCCACTTTATGAAGGAAGCTAACTCTCATAATGGAGACTCAGTATTTGAGCACAGTGCAAAAGCATGAAAGATACGGACTGCAATTTTTATTTGAACTGCTTATTATGACTAGAGGAAGGGAAAAAAAATTCCAGAAAAGTAGATCCAAGAATGACCACCCAACCATAATTAGAAGATAAAAAACACTTGGAAAACAGCCAGAAATACGTAAAAGTATGGGGTACTTCAGTTCAGTGCCAGTTCTGCAGAAATTAGAAACAAGCCAAGAAAAGCTGCCCACAACATAGCAAAGACGCATAATTTGGATATGCCTTACTCCACTAATACATGTTGAATTATATATTATTAAGTTTCCCTCAAAATATCATATTTGGGAAATGGAAAAAAACACACACAAACATACATTGCCAGAGAGATACAAGTTGTATTAGACATCCAGCTTGACTATAGATTTAAATATCCCATTTAAACACCTCTTGTTTAAAAAACAAATGAGATCAAATACTGTAAATCAAATTTGCTTCTTTCAAATTAGCAGGTTTTTTTGCAATTTCCTTAGAAACAGAAATTAGCATTGGCTGTTTCCTGACAGATGTTAGACACATCAGGTACTGCTAGAAGACATTTAGATTCTTGGCAAATGAGCCCTGG
>JAOXNG010000042.1:7040766-7059441 GCA_028566535.1 Scolopax minor
CACTCTGCCCCCAGCCTGTAGCGCTGCCTGGGGTTGTTGTGACCCAAATGCAGGACCCGGCACTTGGCCTTATTGAAACTCATCCTGTTGGTCTCAGCCCATCCAGCCAGCCTGTCCAGATCCCTTGGCAAAGTCTCTCTACCCTCCAGCAGATCAACACTCCCACCCAGTTTGGTGTCATCTGCAAATTTGCTGAGAGTACACTCGATCACCTCATCCAGATCATTGATAAAGATGTCAAAGAGAAATGTAGGATAAAAAAAGAATATGTAGATAGACCCTTGTTTTGCATATCTAACGCACCTTATTGGAGTGAATCCTGCACTTGCTGTAGTTGTGGATACGCTTTAGAAAGCAAAAACCTTGAAGATGTGTGTTATGCTCCATTTTCTCTAAATGGATGCATCAAGTTATGTAAAATATATAACAGTTCCTAAAATGGCTGTAAAGCACTTTGAATACCCTGTTACCACATACATGAAAATAAGATAATTGATTGAGCCTGTTCCAATGAACAATGAACTTAAAGCATTTTTACTTTTTGATACAGCTCCTTCCTTAAACATAAAAAATATCACATCTGTGATTTCTTATTTTAGTCAGAATTTCAGCTTTAGAAACAGCAAAAATACAAGCTGTGTAAAGACCAACAGTGAAAGTAGGTTTCCTGTTTCCATCCTACTACACTTTATGGGTTAATATTTCATTAGCTTGAGCACTGAAAAGTAAATCATAGCAGCACACGGAGGATAGAAACATTATCGTCTCAATTTGGGAACTTTTAAAGCATCATTTCTTTAAAGTCATATTGTTCTACAGGGTCACTTAAACGCAAATATTTACATCTATAATAGAGTATTTTGGCATGGATTTCCATGCTGGCTTTTAATGTACAACATTTTTGCTTCCCTAGCAAAGTTATAGTTCAACTATAGCAAAGTTGAAATGTTGGCAAAAGCCGTGGCAGCAGCTTTAGTACGTGATACCAGCTCAGTGTTCCTAGAGCCCAACCTTTCAGCCTTAGGCATGAAGGAACGTAGATCTGTTCCTCGATATGCACTTATTAATGGGATAAGTTTGAACTTAATTGCTTGTTTGTGCTTTCAATTACCTGACCAAGCATGTGAGCATAGGTTTTTTTTATGCCCATAGCAGCGTTTGGAACCTCAGCGACCCATGGAAATGATACAGCTGCAAAGCAGCAGATGAAAAAACACATTCACACATCGGTCTAGCTGATTTCTCCTTTTAGTTTCCAATAATCTGATCATTTCAACAAAAAGCACTTGATAGTTCTTCCAATTTTCATGGCTTCCCAGCAAAGTTATTTTACAGGATTATTTTGTGATTGAGGCACTGAACTGAGAGGCAAATGAGTTCAGTTCAGTTCTCAGTTCTGCTCCAGACTGCTTGTGTCACATCAGGCAAGTCATTTAACCTCACAGAATCTCAGGTCCCATCTGTATCATGGGAAAAACACAACCTGCCTAAGAGAGACTATGAGGATACAACTGTACCTCAGGAAATTCTCAGACCCAATTGTAATATGGTCTGAACAGATACACACAGTGAAAATAGGTTTCCATTCCCCTCCACTTTATAATTCATAGGTTGCTACTTCATTACCTTTAGCACTGAAGGAAAATTTATATCAGCATGAAAAGGAAATAAAAATTAGTATCTTAATTCTGTAGCATTTTAAACACGGTTTGCTTCAAGATGGTATTAGTCTAAAGAGCCACAGAAATGAAAAGCAATAGGAAAGCAGATTCTCTGCTTTTAACTAATTCAATGTAAGTGATTAATTCCTAGTACTCCAGAAAACCATTTTCCTCTTAAATCCATTGCATTTAACTTTAAAACCTGGTAAAACATGAAAAGTAAATACCTAATAGCATGCCTGTGCTGTATTCACTGCTGTGATTGCTAAGTAGCACAGGCTTTTCTGAGATAGCTTTTAACTTCCAGACCATATTGCACTCTGGAAAACCCTCCACACCTGGCTTTTTGAGTGGTTAATTTTCTCTGATAACCCTGCATTGCCTTGACCTGCTCAACTGATTCAACCCAATAAACCAGAGGCAAGAGTTCATTAATTAGAGGCAAAGGTGAGTCTGCACTTACTCCCATAGCTGAAATAGGAAAAAATAAGGGACACATATAGACCTGGCGACTGCCAGTAGCACTGGCTGCCTCTAAACCACATGGAAGCTGCTCTCCACAGCCAGTCCAGTGGTCCCAGTCCCCAGATCAGAGATGTGTATCCCTAAGCCTGTTTTTTTAACCATTGAGCAATGAAATGAAGCTGGGCAGTGCCCAGAACAAATGGAAAAGAGGCACAAACATTTACAAACCTTGCAAGGAAATTTGAACTCCAGCCATCAGCTGGAAGCAGATTTATCCACAGGTCTCATCTTTGTGGTGGGAGCTTCACGCTGGATGAGGTTAAATGCAAACAGAGGAAGAATATGTAGGATGAAGAGTTACAGGCTGTCACTTCAGTCTGCCTCTTCTATCCATCACTCACTGACAAACACTGATCACAGGGAAGCACTGTGTCCATAAGGAAAGACAGAGAAAGAACCAGGGTTTTATTAGTTCCTGAGTTTTTTATAACCCAGAAGTTATACATTGTGTATATTGTATACAACAATATAAAAGTAAGACTGGTAAAAAAAGTAAAAAAGCAGATGATTTTCTTAGCCAGACTTAAGCCAATACTATCTGGTCTTGGAACCACAGTTCCTTTTGAAGAAGCCACAGGGAGATTTGGAGTTGTGCTTCCAGAACAGCAGTCTAGAATAAAATTAAAGCCTAAACATCAACAGCCAAAAGTAGTCTAACAAATACCCAAGTCAAACTAGGAGACGTAATGAGTCGTCCTTTGTAACACACACAGAGCACTGTAGGAAGTAGTTTTTATGGAGTTTCATAAGAATGTTATGATCTAAGTTTCATATACTAGTTTGTATTTATTGCATTTCAGAATGAAAACAGCATTGTTTTTGACTGTTTCCTTTTTCATACAGAATGTGCATTGGATTTCTTATTCTAATGAATAATTCTAATTAATACCATTGTTTTTATTTGTTAGTCTGGGTTGCTGTTTTTTCACTAGGTTTTCTCTCTGTTGAGATAAAGCAAATGGTATATATAATATATACATAATATATATAATATAATAATAAATAAATATAATAATAAAAATATATATAATCCTCATTCATCAGTACATAAATTACAAACTGTTCTCCAGGCTTTTTGTTCTGAGCACCTTACCTCCCCTGGGCCTCAAAAGGGAGAAGAAAACATCACATATGTACATATCCCAAACACAACTACTGCAATATAGTACTCAAGAGATATAAATTATTTCCACTCCTAGTATCTCCAGTAACTATGGGAAAAAGGAACAAATAGCAAATGTCACCCAGATAAAATTAGGAAATCAAATACAACAAGGAATAACATGTTAGAAACCTGAATGATATTGAACTTCAAATGCTAAAAATGACATATCTTTGGGGAAAAATAATTGAAAAAACATTAATGGAAAGGAAGAATTTGTAAATGTCAATGTGTGGAGTGGTGAGTAATGACTGATGAACTATTCCTTAGTTACAATAGCAAGCATGAGAGCTTAACAGCAGCAAAAGGAGACCAGTGCTCAGCTAAATGAGCTAAAGACTAAAGTGTTGGATCATGGAAATAAGGTTTTCTCACCTACAGAAGTTTTCAGAATTTTATGTTATCTAACCTGTTCTACATACAGAGTTTCTGACAGTTGTTGGTAAAAATTGAGGATAAACATATTTACACTAAGGCATCAAAGATTTCATTTTCTAAATACAGAGAAATAAAGGATGGAATCTAATGTATTTTTAAACACTACATCTTTTTAAGATAAGAACTGCTCATAGTACTAAATATTATTTGCACACTGACAAAAATCAGATGACCCCAGGTACATCCAATGACTCAAACTTTTTTCAAGAATGAGTAACAAATAATTACAGAAAATCCTTTTTGAGACTACACATAGTTGGTCAGTTCCTGGAGATGGAGAAATACTCTTATTTAAAATCTATAATCTGTAGGTGAGGATCTTCAGAGCACCACATATCCAGCTGCTTCCAGCTCAGTGCTTGTTACCTTCAATCTACTTTGAACAACCTCAGCCACAATATTTGTTTCATGTGTTTTGAAGATTCTGCAAATAACTATGCTTTTTACTTCATCTTAGGGAGTTGCTGGGTCTGACACAACTTGATGTTGCGCTAATATTTGATTTAAGGAATGGGAAGCATTTCAAAAGACACATGAAGAAGCTTGCTGGTAGAAATTCAACACATTCTGTTTTTGAAGCACTGCTGATTTGTGGTATTTGGAAGGACATCATTTTGATTTTTCTCCAAACAAGCTGACATAAGTGATTATCCAGCATAGCTGTGAAAATATATGTTTACTGACAGAACTAGATATAGTTATTAGAAAAGCAGTCCAGCAGAAAGGGTTTTTTTGCAGTTTGAGGGTTAGAGTTGAAAAATGTTAATTAAAACAAAGAGAGCATCATATTTGTTGCTTCGCTATTAGTGTGATCAAGGTTTGGGCCAAGAGCTAAGGAAATATAAAAGAACATGGCAACTTTGAGTGGAAGTCAAAGTTAAATCTCATGGGCAAGCAGCATGGTCTGCCAGGCCTGACAGAAGGGCCATGTAATTACAAAACTGACAGATGAAAATAAAAACCAGAATGAGACAAATTCTGAGCCAGTGGTTTTGATATTAAATCACATATTTATTCATTTACAGAAGTATTTCTTCTCCAAATGTTTCAGTGAATTTTAGTACAATGTTAATATAAGTAATATGTTTTATAGTTAGTGGATTAGGAATTTAGCTCAGAAGAACCTTCAATATGACCCCCAAAGCTGCAATATGATTATTTTAGCCATAGTTCAATAAACGATACTAACATTAAGAAATTTCCTGTTCTTTTATATATAGATTCTAACTGAAAAAATATGGAACTCACAGTACTCGTTAAAATGAGTACTTTGAAGAGCAGCATTTAACTCAGAATAAATTGGCCTTGAAGAAGGCCAAAACCTGAGAAGATACAAGGTTTACATGATTCACTGAGGTATCAACCAGGCTATATTTCAGGCTTTAAGATGAAAAAGACTATGGGCTCATTTTGGTGCAAAATTTACAAATTCTGACAAAATCATGCCTAAGAATGAAACATAAAATGAAGCAGTTTTTACCTCGGAAAGAGAATATATAAAGGAAAGGCAAAAACCTTTGCAAAACTGATGAAAAGGGAATCTGTAGTGGCAGTACCAATAAGGAGTTCAAAATCTCCTCTAAACAATTTCATCATCATCATCACTAATTCAAATGATACTTAAGAAATAAACATTAAATCTATTTTACAGTTCTAGAATACAGTGGGGTTTTTTTTCTCTGATCAAGAGGTTTTGCCTCCTTAACGTATTGATTAGCAAGTACTATGGCAAACAAACTTACTGCATTTACTATTTTCAGTGAAAATCAAATTTTTGTTTTCAAGGAAAAGATATTAAATAATATTAAACATATGTTACAGGAGCCTAAGTTAATCTGAGGAAGGTGAGAAAGAAAAGGCATATTCCCAAACTGCTAAACGGGGAAAAAAGTCAGGCTTTACAATTCAAAACATTACTAATATCCAAAAAGCCCAACAGAACATGTATTTCTCTTTTAAATTAATTTCTGACAGCACTGACACCAAATAAAATTATCTTGCATGTTTTCATGTCACAGGGTAATTGTCAAAAAGAATTTTAATTAAGATCATTTTGCCACAATCTACCTGATCATTAATGAAGTGTAGAAAACCTTGTTTCTATAAATGCTGTTTGCCACACAGGTGGCCTAATTGCAACATATTTCCCAGCTGCTGCACCCACTACTTTAGAGTATTCAAGCTCAGAATAATAATAATAAAAAAATATCTTGAATGCTATCAAAGTGCTCCTAGATGCTAGAAAAATCCAAGGTATGATAATGAACGTTAACATTCAGTGCCAAAAGGTGACACACAACCACTAGTCTTATGTGCATTTGCTTTAGGTCTAGACAAACATTTGTGCTGTAATATCAGAAGCTGTTTACTTTGCTTTCTGCTTTTCACCAGGCTGCTTGAAATTACCTATTAGAAACCTTTTATTGCCTATTTGCTTTTGTTAAAATATTTTAGATGGAAATGTACATGTATTTAGGTACATGCACAGTTTAGAAATAAGCAAAATGAAACACAGCCTGATTACAACTGAATCAGTTTGAGGGCACAGGAGCCAGTTTCTGGCAAGAAACAAAGAAATAATTGAATCTGCAAATTCTCAATTTCCTTTTGATCCATTAGGTCCACAGGAGAATTGATCCATGCGTGCTGTCCACCTTGCAGAAATTGCCTCACAGCAGCATGCCCGCAGAGGTCCCTGATGCTGCTGCGAGCCAGCCCCCACCACTCCTATTTCTAAATCCGGAGCCATAAACTTAATGGATGGGTAGGAATGGGCTTTTGTGGAAGCACCTGCAGGATCTGTACGGAAATGATGTGATTCCATTTACCCTGCTCATTACAGGATCAAGATATATGGAGTCTGGATGCACGAACTTCTTCACATATATATATTTGGGACTAAAAAGACAAGAAAAGTCTGATGGCTGTCCCTGAAAGGGATCTTCATTGCAAATAGGTTGATACTGAACTAACAGAAAAGATGTCTCTGCTGGAAGAGGCACATAACCACTCTGACAGTGGTTTGACAGCACTGGAGATAAGGTGTAAAAAACAGGCAAAAGAGAGGAACAGAAGCAAGCTATTACATTGCTTTAAAACCAAAAAATCCAATACCTTTAGGGAGAACACCTGACTGACATCCACATCGGTCAGGGTCAGCAAAGTCTGGCTCAGAACTCCCAGAAGATGGAAGAATGGAAAAGCCTTACCCAGGAAAATTCCCCCAGGAAGGAGCAGGAGGGCACAGTGAGGAACTTGAACCCAGAGCACACTAGCAGGTGAAACTGGGAACAAGGAATTGAACTGAGCATATTTTTGTTTTACTGCGAAAAATGTCTGGAGCAGAAGCTTTCTTCATGCTCTAGTTCAACCTCTGTACCTCGCAAAGTTCTCAAGTAAACATAGTTACATGTGTAGTATTGTTTTTGTTAGCCCTTTTAAAATAGTCAGTAATGGTATCAACATACTCCTCAGATAACTTTTTCATCCTGTTGAAATTTTTTTTTTTTTCCCCCCTCATAGGGAGTAGCTGCATATCTCAGCTTAGTCTTTGGTAGGCACTGTGTGCTCTTTGAGATGAGACATTTAGGGACCTCACCAGTACCCTGATTATGATGACCAACTCCAACACCTGATTTTTCTTTCTTTCCCACAGAATGCTATTCAGTAGCTGTTTTATTATGCAGCGTATTGAATACACACACTTTGCAGAAAGCAATAACCCATAAACAGCTAGCCAAAACCAAGATTTTACATCTAAAATATATTAGTACCATACATTAGCTGGAACCAGTTTCTCTTAAATGAAAAACACAGAGCTCAGTTTCAGTGTGCATTTGCCAAATAATCAAGCCCAGACTGTTCCGCAAGGAACATTAAGTAAATTATACAAGACAGTAAAAATTAATCATTTTTACTTCCATCAAAATGCTAGATAATATATGATAGATAGCTCCCCATGGCATTTAGCTAAAATGACATTATTTAATGACCTTTGCATCTGTACAGTTAAGACCATGTGGAATAATTTAAATTTATAATATGTTACTGCTTCTTTCATTGTTTTAAATTGTAGAATTGATCTTCTGGGGGAAATACAGCTCATTCCCATGACTTTCTTTCCCAAAGGAGTGAGAGTGCTTTGCAGATTGCCCCACCATGAAAAGAAAAATGCAAAACTCATTGTGAGAAGCCAGGAGCCATGCCTGTTGCTCCCTATAGTATATCTGGATCATGATTATTTGTCACATTGATCTTTCCAGCCTTTGGTAGCTTCCATTGTAAACTCAAATTTATTTAATATGTTATTTGTCATAATATACTGTCTCCCTATTATGGTCTTTTAGGATTTTTTCCCATATAATTTTGAACATAACCTAAATAAATTCTTTTCAATTCCATGTTAGTTGCGATGTTAGTTAGACTAACATGCGATTCCATGTTAGTCCTGTTCGTTATTTTCTGCCCCACGTATCTCACCAAGGGGCCCTGTGCTGTTGCCAGATGCAGGGGACTGGATTACATGAATCCAGAAGAGATACCCATGACTATGAGACCCAGGGGCTTTCCTGTCCTCATCTAATTTCAGAAAATTTCAAAAGCTCTAAGATCTTTCAGCATTTCCCTCCCCCGTTTAATGCAGAAAAGAAACTGAGTTGGAATAAAAGGTACAGGTTAGAAGTACAGGTGTGTTTACAAAAACACACATAAGAAAACAGGTGTGTTTACAACAACACACATAAGGAAATACAATGTAAACAGAACAACAGCTGGACCACCTCAAACTGGACATGCGTCCAGCATCCTCCAGCATTATCCACAGACAGTGTTCAAAAAAGAATACAAGCCAAGGGCAAGAGAACAACAACTTTTTTCCACAATACCTTCCCAGCCTGCAGCTCTTTGTGATTCAAGGATTTCCTGAAACTGAGGTGTAATCTGTGTGACAGATTTTTTTTTCCTCTAAGGATTTTCTTCAGTGGGTTTTCTTTTTTCCTTCCAGTCACTTCTTAAGCCCATGCAGACTTTTAGCACATGCTGCATCCTTTAGAAGGAAGACAACACCTTACCATGATAAACCAGTGAAAGCACATAACATCATTACAACTTTAATTTGTAATTTAAATTCCCAGGGTTTATAAAAACAATTAAAAATCCTATTATAATTATTATTAACATCTAGATTTCTCCATACCATCTTTTACAGAGAACTCTTAAGCTCCTTCATATACCCTTTCCTTTGATCCTATGGCAAGAACTCCCTGATTCTGGCAATTTCTCTGTGTGATTTTCAAAGCATCATCAGGGATTGGGGATAACATTGTGAGATTGTATATGTAAATAGTTCAGGAGAAAAGAATATCAATAACTCAAGTTCAGTTTTATGTGATTTGAAATATGAAAAATGTGAAAGATCTTTCAGTGAGCCACCATTTCTCAGTGTTAGTACCATAAAATGCTTATTCAGGAGAAATTTAGAGACAAACATACCATTACTACAAGCACTTTTCAAGATACATAGCACAGCAAACTTTCCATCCTGTATCTCTCATTAATAGTCAAATATCTTAGCTAGGCCCAGCCATTTATTTCAAGTGCTACTTCTTCTGTTTCTTAACTGTTTATTAAATACCCTATAAAATAATTCTAAAAATACACATGAACTAAAAAAAAAAGTTCCTCCTCACAATAACATTTAAAGCTTGGGAATGATTGCTGTAAGAATGGATATTTTTCTATATACATAGGAGATATATATATCAAGGGCTATTTTCATTCAGACAGAAGGAAACTTACTTCAAATACAATCGTACTATTATTCTAAATATAATTGGAGCACAGACAACAACAATGATGGTGGTAGTTCTGGTATTAAGATAGGCAAGGTAGAACTTGCACTATATGGCTGCTGGGAATTCTAACTTGTTTTATTTTATTAAGTGGAGAAGTCTGAGATATGCTAGAACACAATAAAGTTTTTTAAATAGCTTATTGTATTCCTGAATGCCAATTAATTAGTCAGGAAGACACTGAAGTACAAAACCCCAAAATACTGTTTAATCTTAGCCTGGTAAAACTCTTCTACAAACCCTAATGTGTTACGTGCAACACCACAGACTGGTATTTTACATAATTGTGCTAAGCTTGGGAATAACCAAGATTGAGAACATCTTCTCCTATCCCACTGTTCATGCAAACACAGTCATGACAAATTTGAAAAATAAATATTAAAAACATGTAAAAATCCTTCACAGCCATAGACCAGGACCAAAAGCCTTCACGCTTCCTCTGAGGCACCCCTGGCTCCTGGCAAAGAAGTAGAAAAGAAGTACCAAAAAAAGTTACAGTCACACCTCAGAAGATCAAAATGTACATCTTTAAAACCAGTTGCTTCTCTGTCCTTATCTGATAATTAAAATTAATTCATTAAAAATTTACAGTGCTAACCTTTTAATATATTGGTATAAGGATTTAACCATTAATTTCAGAGTATTTCCAATTAGAAGTTGGATGAATTTTTAATCATAGTTTAATGCAATTTCATATTACAAAAGCAATTCCTTCCTTTTATGGTCATAACAGTTTCATGATGAAATCTGTGTAAACCATCACAACTGCAAACCAAAGATTTGCTGTGGCTGTTTCTCTTCTTGTTACTGTTAATGGGAGTATTTTCCTAGTATTCTCAATAAGACTAAGTGAATTAAATCGTTTATATGGCCTTCGTAGAATGAAGTATGGCTAATTAGTTATTTGTGCTCTCACACAAATGATCTTGAGGAGGCAATAATTGCACTGAATATGCATTAACTTCAAGCAAGATCCTGAAAATTGACTAGAGAAATAATGGATTAGATAGCAAATATTTTATTTGAAAACTTCCTCTGAGTTAACACGTGCATTAGTCATTGCTCTAATCACACCATGACAGTGTGGAGAGATGTTCTCACTGGTCAAACATCGTATTTGATCACTGAAGTTCCTTGATGCTTTGATTTCTTTTTTCCTTACTGAAGTTCCACATATTTTAAAATTTTGAAATGGTTTCACATATCTGAAAGGAAATATCTGGTTTAGGATCATTATTTTTTCCTCAAAATAAAATAAGATCCAGATTAGACTTTTAGCAAATAAACCATGAAGTTAGGTTGTCCCTGCTCTTGATAAGGAAGATTCAAAGGAAAAAGAAAGGGTAGAGAATCCTCCCTTCAACTTCCCTGTCTTTGACCAACTAAAGCCCAGCCAGACCTGCTGCCAGGAGCATGAGGAGAAGGGGCAGAGGAGCCCCCAGAGCAGTCTGTCCCCCCACTGCCAAGGCAGCAACCATTGGACCTCGCTCAGGGGATGCTTCACCCCTGCCCTGCCACCATCTGAGACCGTGCTACCATCTCCAACACAGATTTCACCTCCCAACTTACCCACCATATCTCTACATTCTATTTTTATCTCTCTATTTTCAACTTTACACTATTTTCTACTAAGCATCAAATTTAAACTTTTGTGATTAACCCAGCACTAATTGCCCCAGCCAAACCTGGCCAGGAAAGGCTGATCCTAAGGTGCTCCCCAGCTTATCCAGACAGACACATTTTGCAGTTGTTACACAGGCTGTGCTGAGGCACAGCAGAACAAGAAGAGCTCCCTGAGTCTTCAAATGAAATGATTAAAAGAAACATGTGTTTACATAAGAACTGGAAATGATACAATCAAACAGCCTCAGAAGCATCCTCTAGTGATAACTGTAACTTACCCTCTAATATTAAGTGTAGGCCATTACATATGCACAGTTTCATACACATCCCACAGCAATTCGGGTTTGATAGCTAGAATATATATTTAGCTCTTATCTTGTGGAGTGACTTTTAATGACATTTAGAAGTGCTAAGGCACTTTGAGGATTAGACTCTTTATTAGTCCCAGTGTTTCGCTGTAAGCGGCTGCTCAGATATTAAATGCTCCCTCTGCCAGGGTACATAAAACAAACATCGAGGCAGTTTGGTATGATGCAAATGTTTCATGTAATTTTGTGTCAATGAGTTTATTCCTGTCACCTTTATACATTTATCTGCATACAAACCTTCATGGTGTAGCAATTATTTGCTTCATCTTCTAATTAATAAGTTCTGAGTCTTGAGAAATTGCCTCAATTTTTATTCAGTCCATTTTTGTTTCTCAACCAGGCAGAACTTTCTCTGAAAGTACACACTCCTCTTCTAGTTTTTCTTATCAGAAAGAGCACAGGTTAACATTTCAGCTATGAAACCCTCCCTCCAAAACAAATAAAACAGCAGTTGGATTAAAAGCCCTGTGCATGATATCCACTGTCCTTTCACCAAGGATAACTTACAGCAGTTTTAAGCCAGCTCCTTCCACAGTAGCGTGTCACCTTAGGCCAAATCTCTGCAGTGATAAACACTGCTGTTGTGATGTAGAATCATAGAATGGTTTGGGTTGGAAGGGACCTTAAAGATCATCTAATCCAACCACCCTGCTATGGGCAGGGACACCTCCAACCAGGTTCTTCAAAGTTCCATCCAGCCTGGCCTTGAACACCTCCAGGGATGGGGCAGCCACAGCTTCTCTGGGCAATCTGGGCCAGTGTCTCACCATCATCAGTCAAGAATTTCTTCCCAATATCTAATCTAAATCTCCCCTCTTTCAGTTTAAAACTGTGTAAAGAGATGTTTTCACAGAGGGGTGGTTTGGTGTCCTTGTCAGCAGCAGCTAGGTGCACAGATAGTCCCACTCAGCAGCTCCTGCCTGCCACCAGAGCACACAGTGAACTGGTAAAGCATGATGTGCTTCAAACTTCTCCAGTGAAGCAAAGGATTAAGGAGATAGATCCCCAAATCCTTCATGCCCTCAGGTTCAGTAATAAAGAGAACAGAGTTTCAGTTACACTGGGGCTTTCAATAATTTCCCAATATCCCTGAAAAGCCAATAAAGCTACACATATACACATAGTGCCTACCACTAAATATGTCCAAGCCCTCAGGCATCAGTTTGTGTTTCTTCCTTACACTCTCACCAAGCAGCAGAGTCACAAGCCAGGGATGGGATGATTTAATATTTCCCCATGACTCTCTTCTCCAGAGAGTTTCAAGGTTGAAGAAATTGAGGAAACACTTCTTTTAAAAGGACAAAGCGTTCATTCTGCTGTAATGTGAAGCTTTCTGTACATCAATCCTATCCTTCATGATAGCCCACGAGTACTTTCATACCAAGATGACTTTGGTGTCGTGCTCAGGAATGAGCCATCTGAAAAAACCCATAAAAGTAGGGCCTTGCTTTGGCAGAGGAAACATCACATGAACATTTTTACTATTCTGTTCTTCAGAATCAGATTTTTTTTTTAAGGAAAGAATTGATAAATTCCCCATTATCTGAGAGATACCACTCATCCCGGGCTGGCCATAAAGTCAGCTTTTAACACTGTGTACAGGGAAATAGAATAGTTGTACTGAATACTACAATTTAAATACAGAACCTGGAAATGTGGGATTATAGTGCGGGGAAGCCAGTTATTTTCCTCTTGTGATTTGATTTGTATTATAATTCAAAGTCTAAACACAATAATTTCAACACTTTCTTCCAGAGGAAATGCACGCAGATTCAGATAACAAGATAATGTGGAGAGGATTCATTTCCTACAAGCTGTCTTTGTATTGTTTATTGAGATAAATAAATGTGAGGGATGTGCAACACACAATCACAAAGCATCTTTCTGTGGCAAGAGGAGCTCTTTTATACATGATAACTGATAATGTGGGTTTTTTTGTTCTAGTCTTAAAACAAGCAATCAGTGATATGAAAAACAGGACAAAAACCATCTTGGAACTGTTTCTGCATTCAGTTGCACATAAGTTTCCCTGCAAGTTCTGCAAGGCAGGCTGTGACAGGGTGTACAGGTATATCCCTCCAGAGGTGTTTCATTAAATGAAATCAGTATTTCTTAATTTGGGTATGTTCACAGGGTCACAGCTGATAATTTACCTTTAATTGCTACTCATGCAAGCCAGTCTTTCCTTCTCCCTATCAACAGGTAAAGTGTTTATGCAATTATCCATTATTAAAGTCTCTACTGCAACTATCCTGTGTTCCCAGCAATTTAGAAATGAAAATTCATGCCTAAAGGTGGGATTTGCATAGGAGTGAAGTTTCACTCTATAGCTATCCTATTAGTCACGTGCACACAAACAAGGATCACAGAGCTCCAGAAGGCCAGATACAAAGACAATCCTCCAACATTTCTGCTGGAAAATCCTAATGTAGAGTAGTTCTGCTGGGTCCCATGAGATCCCTTACTATCCAAGCTTGTAAAGCAAGACTTTTGGTGCTTTCTTCCACCTCCCGTTCTGCTGCCTGCATGACACTTGTGCTGGGGCAGAGATAGAGAATAAAGAAAGATTTGGTACTGAAGGTTTGTCTGAGCTGGATTATGACTTTCGTGTCATTCTGAATGCACTGAGATGCAATTCCCAACTCCACTCAGTAATAATGCAAGAATTTTACAGCTTGTGCATGGAGCCATCAACCTCCATCTCACATTGGACTGTGTCAGCACAGGTCTGCTAATCTGTGAACAGAGTATGTCCCTGTTTTTGGTGTGAACAACTATTATTTATGATTAAAATAATGCTCAGTTTGATAAAACATCTCAGGTCTCCCTTGAAATGCACCTTCTGCCTCAGTTGCACAGAGTCCTTTAATTCAAAAAGGCTCCATAAAGGACATTTTCATTCCCTGTAGAGTCAAATAATCCAAACAATCCAGCAATTCCAAAAAGAATAAAAAAAATACAATGTTTTCAGAACCTGCAGCGCTGCATATCTTCAGTCTTTTGTAAGAAAAGCAGCAAAAAATTTGCAGGCCAGCAATCTTACTGCAAATCTGTAATGACTAAATTGTGATTGATAATATCAATTTGTGAGCAGAACTGCCACCACAACATCCCATAGCAACAAGAGGCATCCTGCACAGGATTTCCCACTAGTGCAGTGATTACAGTAATAATGATGAAATTGTTTTGAGAGGATTTCTAGGAGTCTGGCATTCCAGCAGAGTCCAGAGTCTAAAGGAAATAAATGCTACTTTCAAACTTCTGTGTGTAAACTGGGACATGCTCAAAAATTACTCCCCAAAAGTTACAACATACTTAAGATATCCAAAACCTAGGTGGGAAGTTTTCACCCTTCATAGGTGGCTCATTACCACTTCAGTGATTTGTCAGCAAATTGCAGAAGTCAAGCGGATGCTTCAATACCCACTGGACAGAAGAAAAGTCTCCTCAATGGGCAAGGCACAAACCAAAATCAGTGCTTCCTATTTTTGCTAGTCTTAAGAGTATTTGTAGAACACATCTAGCCAAAACCATAATATTCACAACATTAAGAGATTTTCCCTAACATAGATGATGAAAGATCATTTTTGAGGACAGGGGATAAAACTGGAACATGCAAGGAATTTACAAGTGAGAGTTATGAGTTTTTTAATATATATATTTCCTTATTAGCTTACCAGGGAATGAAGCATACTGTACAGTTCATGTTGAAGAGAAAGATCACGCTTCACTGTACAGACAAGGGTACTCTTGAAATAAAGAAAAAATGCAGAATGTGCAAAACTGAAAATGGGATTTTGCAATTGCTTTATAACAACAGGTTTCCACATTTTTGCTACATTTCTGGAAGAAGATATTACAAATTCTACAGTAAACCTATGAAATAATTATCCATTCTTTCCATGAGTGTCCATAATTATTCTGGTTGTGTACTTTGGACTGGAGCATGGCTTGCCCTGTATGAGGGCACAGGAGAGAATGTGAGATGAGATGTTTCTTAGTTCTTTTTGCCGACTACCAGCTGTGGGATCAATTGCAAGGAAAAAACCTCCTTGAATGGCTCCAGGCTCTTCTGCATGCATGGATAGGAGTGGGCATTTGCTTATGTTCCCACGTCTATCAGCACACTCTGAGAGGTCAAATTCCAGCCCACAACGACAGTTTTCTTTGTCCTGGTCTGCTTTTTGGACAATGCAATGTTATATTTGATTCACACAAAAGCTCATGGCTCAAGCAGGGGTCCATTCCCTGAGCTTGCTCCCAAAGCCAGCAGAGATCCCTGCTGTACCACAGTGTGTGGCAGAGGACAAGGCAAGGCAGAGAGACAACAACCACCTGATTGACATGCCATTAGGGAGAGATATTGCCAATAATTTTAGTCTCTTAGCTATTTCCTGAAGTTTAAACTTCCCTTTAGTCTTTATTTATCATAGCTTTGAATTGTAAAACAAGGGAAAACAGAGCCAAGGAAGCCACTGTGCTATCTGCAAAGCCAAACTGCCACAGCAAGCGAGATCAATGTGACACAGCTCCGATCAAATCAAGCTGCAAGGAGCAACTTTTCCCTGGAGAGAGCTCCTCTCCTCCCTGTGTGGCCACCTAGCCCACGACAGCCTTTGCAGTGAGCCACAAGCACATGGTGGGCTCATCCACTCCAAGATGTTTTTCCTGGGAAGTCTGCTGGTATTGATTTGCCCTGGATTCTCATGTCACCTATAATGACTTAATTACAGTGATATCATTTCTGTACAGCTGCATCTATTTTCAGACAGTCTGACCTGTCTACCATTTGGATTGTGTACACACGAGCCATGTTTGCAGTGATGTTTTTCCATATCTGTTGTTATAGCTCTGAATCACAGCACGATAAAACTAAAGAGCTATGAAACTTCAGCTTACCTGCTCCATGTCTTTTTATACTCGGCTGATAGGTAACCATAACTATCATCCTGCATGAAATGCTGTAGCTGTTCACTACAACCTCTGTGACTACAAACAGGGCAACATCAATCCACCTTAATGGGAAAAAAAAAACCGATTATTTAAACTACCCCAACAATTGAAGGCAGATGTCTAATCAGGTCCCTGTGCTCTTTATCACTGTTACTTTGCTGCTAGACTTTAGAGCAGGCAGAGAGCATAACCACTTGAATGGGAAATTGCCACTCATCCCTTTGATCACTATTACTATTATTTTTGTTACTTGGCATAGTCATGGCACTGCAAGCTGTGTCTTACAGTTCTCATGGAAGATACTATACTGTAAAATGTCCTATTTTCCAGCCTGGTCCCTGATCATCTACAATAAACATACATTTGTGAGTTCCACACTTCTAGAGCAAACAAGAAGGTGGTATTTCCTTCCAGAATTCAGTCTGTAGAAGGATTGATCATTGAGATTGCTTTACCAAGAACTCCAGCGAGCCCTGTACCTTTGAATATTCCCACCTCACTGTCACACTGCAAAAACCCATCTCAACTTCTGACTAACACGTCTGCAGGCGTGCTGAAGTGCAAAAGCCCAGACAATAATTATGAGGGGCACAGCAATATGGCCCAGGGATCCGAGGAAGGCTAGGGCCAAACACTCCCAGCAGAAGTCAGGGGAAGGGGCTTGTCCTTCCTCTGGGCCTCTGGGGGGCAGGGCTGGGACCCTCAGCACCCCCTCCCAGGTCTGTAGACACAGCCTCAGCAGGTCTTTTTGCAGCTGACACTACAAATGGTAATTATCATGATGAGAGTTCACTCATATGATCATTTAGTTAACAGCGGTTTAGAAATATGCAAATACTGTGAAGCACAGTCAATGAATGCAAATGAAAGCTCCATCTGCAAATACAGAGCACAGCTCCTTGCAACAGCCATTGGAGAAGCACAAATAAGCCCTGCTGGTTAAAACGGAGTATCTTGATGTTTACACAGAATTATGTATCAAGAAAAAAGGATTAATTACTGAGAAAGAAATTCCCCAACAAGAGGAAAGTATTGCTGCCTGGTACTAGACTACCAACAGATCAGTTCATTGGGTTTTGATCCTAAAGTTGTTTATTTCCTATTTGTTATTTCCTAGAACATCCACAACAAAATATGAAGACAGTCATATCAACAGCAGACATTTGTGTATGAACTAGTAGTACTTAGTTTAAGGTTTGGGACAAATCAAAGTGATAAAATTGATTTGAAATTAGTGTAAAAATACACCTCATTAATAGAAAGGAATAAAAGGGAAAACCCAGGATTCAGTAACAATCTATTTTGGATTTTTTTCCATTCTGCCCTTGCAGAAGGACCACTTGGAAAGTAGTGAAAATTTTTACTCTATTGAATATTACTATCAAGCAAGCAGAATATTTTTTATATAGACTGAACTACCGAATCACCTTAAGCAATATGAGGTCTTGTGATATGAAAGTAAACAGAATTTAACACTTCCTTATATAAGACCATTTTGTATTACTCTTCAACCCTTAAAAATAATACATAAAAGGCATAATTACATGCAGACTGTCTTAGCACTAAAAGCTTTTTAAGATTTCCTGATAATCTAAAATTGCCAAGAGTCATGGGAAAATGCCAACAACTTCAAAAAGCCATTTCAAATATCTTTTATAAAAGGTAGTAGCTGCCCTGCTCATCTAAAAGCAGTTTGATTTTGGTATTCTTCTGAAACAGGATCTAATTTGCTAGATTGATTTACTACATATGCTATTAAGAATACTTTTAAGCTCACATTTCTAATTGTTTTAGCTCTATTTATTCAAAAGTGTTTAGCATCAAGAGTATTTTCTGAGCAGGTCCTTTGAAGCTCTCTTATAGATGTGAATTTGCTCTCCTAAAGTAAAAATAAACAGATATCAGAACTTCTCTTAGAAACTTAAGTGTTCAGAATTAACCTTTTGTTCTAGAAGAAAAAGGTCATAAAAATAACTAGGTTGTAGCCAGCTTCTTGCTAATAAAAGGGAAAAAAGGACGGCATTTGTTCAGTGTTGAATGAACATCTCTCCTCCCCAAAGGAACACAAAGTCAACATTGCCAGAGCCGTGACCATC
>JAOXNG010000042.1:7071376-7085118 GCA_028566535.1 Scolopax minor
GCACCGCACAGCCCCGGGATGGATGGTGGCCAGGAGGAAAATGAATGGAGAACTATTGGGTTTCTCGTGGACACCCACTTACTCTGCCACCGCTCCAGCGATTTCGGAGCTCCCCAGATCTGATTAGGCTCCCCATTACTGTCTGCCGCCCGCTCGCATGCCACGCTCCAGCAAGGCAGAAGGCTGCCTGAGGTTTCATTAAGCCAGACAAATTGGGTGAGTGACACCTTGACATCTCCAGCCACTAGGTGCACACCATGTTCTACAGCACTTCCCTGAGAGCCGATCACAGCAGCAGGGTTTGGAGCTCTTACAGACCAAATGATAGTGCCTTTTTGTGTTTTGTGGTTGACTATTTGAATTCCTTATTACATTTCACATCTCATTGTGTCACTTTTGCCTTTCTTACATCCACTGGCATCATTTCTGATCCCTGTCCTTCTAAGAAATCAAACTTCCCTTTTTCCTTTAGTCACAATACGTAACAAGTGCAAAGACACTTCTTCACTGGGGTTAAAAAGCAGCAATCATGATTCACCCTGATTCTGCACTACATTGAACCATTTCTTTAAATTTGAGGCTGTGAGTATATGGCAAATTGTTTCTGTTTCATTTGGGGAGCAAAGCAGGTAATAGAAATAGATTGGTACAAAGCTAAGCTATATATATTTGCTAAGCTACATACCAAGCTCTACATGTTTCATGTGCTGCTGCTCTACAATTAGTAATTAACATTCATTCAGACACTGCCTTCTTCTCTTCCTACTGTATTCTCGTTATGTTGTGTTGTGCTGTCTACGCTCTTCCTGAAATATCATTTCTGTTTACCTAAAACTTAAAATCTATTTCACTAATACACTCATCTCTGCGTTATTTCTCTCATCAATTCTTAATTGCTGCCGCCTTTGTCATTCTATTTTTCCTGTGCTACTATTTTCCATGCAATTACCTCCACATTTGTACATAACTCTTCCAGTTCTTATCACTTATTATGAGCATAGAAACAGCAGGACTATTCTTCTTCTACAGCTGTGTTAATCTGGCACCTTCAGGGGAATTTGGGCCCATGTGGGAAAAGTTCTTAAGTTTTAAAAAAGTTTAAAACAGGTACATGTGCTTTTAATCTAAGTTGTTGTACATAAACAGCATTTTTTTTCCAATGGATTATTTCGAAAAGTACCAAAATCTTGTCCCTAGGTTTTTCCAACTGTGAAAAAAAAAAAAGGAAAATTTTGATTTCATTCTTCACATTTTATTTCTGTTGCAGCCTGAAGAGACAGATTGTGCTGGGGTCCTGCGTGTGCCACGCAGTGGGAGATGGAGGTCAGGGACTGGGGAAAGCTGACCTCCTCAGTCATTATGTCCACCAAAGCTCCTCAGATCTCCACTTGCTAATATACTTCTGCAGAACCAAAAAATTGCCACCAAGCTTCATCCCTCAGAGCAGCACAGTGTTTCCTGTATTTTGTTATAGAATCACGGAATCATTTAGGTTGGAAGAAACCTTTAAGATCATCAAGTCCAAGTTAACACAGCACTGCCAAGTTGCCACTAAACCATGCCCCCCCAGCACCACATCTACTCCTCTTTTAAATACCTCCAGGGATGGTGACTCAATTACTTGCCTGGGCAGCCTGTTCCAATGCTTGACAACCCTTTCAGTGAGGAATTTTTTTCCTTATAGGAAGGATTATGCTCATTGTTCTGCTCAGGGCAGGGAGAGCTACTGGATCCTACCAGGTTGCTCAAGAACAGGTCTTGAAAAACCTTATGGGATGGAGATGGCACAGCCCTTTGAGACAGCCAGGCCCAGAGTCTCTGCCAGTCCAAACTTTCCAAATACTGTTTCTTTAAGAGGAAAGAAGAACAAGCAATAAGAAACAAGTAAAAGTCACAGTCACTGGTAGCTCCAAAATGAAGCACAGGATTAGATCCCAAGATGGTTGGCCTATGAGTGCTTTTAAAAATATTATTTTTAGCCCTGAAGTCTGAAATGGATTTAGGCAGAATTTACACACCTGAATCTACAAGCCAAATCCTGAAAATCTCTGCACAGCTGCATTACCATGGAAACAACAAAGTTATTTTGGAGTTTACTTTGTAGGGAAGGGTCTATGTGCCCCTCTCGGGCAGGAGTTAGGTGCCAGTAGAGTGGGCAGGCAGAGGGGTCAACTCCTGTCCTGTCCAAACCCCTGTCTCCCACCTTGTGGAAAACAAGGAGTCACCTCCTCCTTGGGATCCAGCCCTCAACATCCAGTTTTACTCCTCACATGGAAACAGTGATCACAACCAAAGCGTTAGCCTAAGATTCCCACAGTGCTTTAGATTTATTGCACCAACTTGCCAATATTGTTATGTGCATTTAACCTTCGCTTCTCTTGTAACCATAATTCTCCTGGCACGACATTCCTAACAGGAGCTTCATTGTCATTCTCCATCAGTGTTACGATAAACAGGCCTCCCTAATCAGCATTCCCTCAGTGCCAAGCCCAAAAGCAATCTGCTCGAGAAGATGTGATGAAACCAGAAGAGATCAATACCAAAAAGTTTTCACAAACTCAATCTGGCAAGGTTAGCATGGATAATATTGATAGATAAAGATCTAACTATCACACATGACAACAGTGTGAAAATAAGGGTGTGTAGTACTGTGGTGGTTTAATTTTTATAGTTGTGAACTTAAAAAAATTGTAGGAATCTGCTGCACCTTCCCAATATTGCTAATATTTTCCCTAATAAAAAACCCAACAGAAACGTGCTATGGTGATTACAGATCTTAAGGATCAGTTATAAAAATTATGAAATATCTATTGCACTTTTTTAGGTGTAACCACTGGCCTACTAAGTAAATCTATGCCCCTTTGGAAACACTGCTCTTTGAAAGTAATTTCAGCTGTTGGGTTGTCAGTTAGAGGTGGGAAGGGAGCAGAGACCGGGTGGATGCGGGGGGAAGAAGGAGGTTGTGGGACATTAGGAACCTGAGGGCTGCACTGGGCTCCTTCCTCTCCATCACAGCACCCAGCTGCCTTGCTGCTCCCCTGGGGAAGAGGAGACAGTTCACATGTAGCTTATAACCGTGTAGCATTTAAGTAACTCCTGGAATTAATTTCATGTTCTTTACAAGCTGTGAGTTTAATGGCAAATGAAGATGAAGGATTCCACGTTATAAAAGCAGGCAGTTATTTTTTGATGTATATGTAGGAAAAAATATTCTCAGATACCACTAGAATTCTAAAGATTTCTATTACATCCTTACAACTTCCCTTCCTGGAGGGATTTTTTTTATAAAAGAAATAACTTGTAGTATGGAAAAACTCAAGACTAGTCACTATGTTGTCCTGCCATGTTCACATCAGTGATATAAGAATTAAATCATCATGAACAGGAAAAGGTGAAGAGGAACAGCCCTGAGAAAGCTATTTTCTTACTATCTCTTTCCTCTTTTACTAGTCGATATGAGGTACTAATTCTGATTGATTCCACCAATATTAAAAACCTGTGGGTTTATTTGTTTTTTAATCTTATATTTCAATGACAAAAGAGAGCACAAAGTAAAAGAAAGAAAGGTAACAATCACCAGTACCTGTTCTTCATAGCACCAATTGCTTTTGTGGCACAAACCACTGTCTACACTCTTGTTTCCAGAAAGCCCCTGTTGAGACTCTAAAAATCAGTTATGGTTTGTAGAAATAGGATTTTTTTTTTTTCTTCAAGGTAAAATTAGGGTGCAAACTGTTTATATGTGTTTCTTTCTACAAAGGGGTATGTTTGTTTAAAAAAAAAATTTTCTCTCACCCTGTGATGAAAGAAATCCCTAGGAGGATACTCTAGGAGAATTTTTTTTTTTTTTCTTTTAATCTTCCTCTGGAAATGTCACGGCAAAATCAAGTAAACAGCACAAGAACTAGAGTTTATGCAGTATGCATCTTCTAATATTACCCTGGCCTTGGTGGTCTCCTCCCAAGTCTCAGCATAACTTCATATATATATGTGTATTAATATACAGTGTGGACAAGATCCTGGTTTCTCGTATCAGAAGGATTTCAGAAAAATAGAAGTCAGTGTTGTGTATCAACTTCAGAAACTGGACCTTTGGGACTATGATGAGATGTGACCTTAAAACGCTAAAATCTCAAAAATCCTATATATAGGGGAAGTGTTTAATGAGTAACCACTCATATCGAATACCCACAGCTGTCAAGCTGACACAGACCAAAACTGTTATGAAAACAGTTTTCTCATATTTTCAGAGGTTAAGAAAACAGAATGAAGGAAAGTAGATTAACTACTATAAAAAGCACTTGACAGTGTCCATCCTGTTTCATTTTTACATTTGTCTGAATGCTTTACAGACTCAATTGTATTTTGTGTTGACTGTGTGTAAATAGATTCAGCAAATGTTCACCAATAAAAAAATGCGTTTTCACTCCATAAACTTCCAAGATGACAAATTTGCAAGAAGACTTAATGTCATCACCCTTTCTGATAAGCCACAAGAAAACACGTGTTTTGAAACGCTTGGGATCCGTACTGTATAAATCAGCACTGGAGAGAGAAAGGATGACAGCTCTTGTGGAAAGTGTTGCCTGTCTGTTGCCAGTAATGAGGCTGAGTGGTAACTCCTCTGTGCTTTAAAAATTTAAACAACAGCAACGTCAACCTGGGCCTTTAAATTATACCTTTTTTTTTTTTTTTACATATCTGACCAGTATATAAATTTGATTTCATGCAAATATTTTGGAGCAAATTATTTGATAGCAAAACAGAACAGGAATGTTAATGATTTTTGTCTGAACATACAGAAGATGAAAACTCATTCAATCCAAGGCAAAGTGTCAGCTTTAATAAAGTAATGTCATGCTATACCTCCCCCATAGCTGGCCTATACTGATGTGAAAAATTATAATGGTGGAAATGCAGAACTTTGCAGATATAAATAACTTGAGACTATGTTATAAAATTTCCAACTGGGGTGGAGGAAAAGAGTAAACATATATTAAGTAGCTGTAGTGAAGGATATTATTGCCACCTATTGACAACAGAACCACCTGAAATAATACAGCCTATTTGCTTCTATTGAATTGAAATTCCTTCCTGGTAGCTTTACAACAGACTGTTCCTATTGGATTTGTATGGCAGGGGATACGGGCACTGTGAATAGCACAAATGTCTGAATTTAATGAATATGACCCTATCTGAGGGAAAAAAAAAAATCCCAAACAACAAAACAAAACCCTTAAAGAGGTGGTCTAACAACAATTCAACACCCTGTCAAACCAGGACTGGCATTCATGGGTGAGAGCATGTAGTGCCACCAACCAACACCCGGAGGGACAAAGCAGATGCAGAGGAGGAGGGGGACTGTTGTAAGTCAGCGTCGTGATGGAACGAATGTTGTCCTCTGCTCGCAGGAGCAAGTGCATTTCTCCTCTGGGATGTCTCTAGCAGTGCTCCACCTGGACGGATGCCTGCAGAGTCCCAGGGCTGCCCCAAGCTCCTTCCCTTGTTCTGAGAGCGCTCAGCTGGAGGCAGCTCAACCACTTCCTAAAATTTCCTGGAATCATTTATTAGAAAATGAACACAAGCGCAAATCAAATAAAAAATAAGTGGCATTCAGCCATACAAGATCTAAAAATCTGGGTAATTAGCCAGAAATGCTAGTCTTGTAATTAGGCTGTTTTCAACCAAACTGCCACAGGAATTGTCTCACTGTGACAATCTCCCCTTCTTTTTTGGTGTCCTCTTAGCATTTCAAATGTGAACCCCCCTCCCACCTCTTCTTGTCAGGGATTCAGTTTTATTATTAGGTGCTTCAGTGTGATTCATTCTTGACAGCCCACTGATTTCTGATCTAATTTGGGTCAGAAAGTGCACATGGAGATCAGTATCTTACCTCTCTTATTAAATCCCCAAATTCATTTGCTATTCAGTGAAAAACCAAGCCCAGAATATCTCTCTTTCACTTGCCTCATCAGAATACACTCTTAAAACTGTATACGCTTAAAGATGCACATTATTTGATATACAGCTTGGTGAAAACAAAAATTTATAGAGGTCAGAACAGTTTTCTGCCCTCGAACACTTTTTGTACTTCCTTTTTGTTAGGTATTAAAAGGTATTCCTTATTATTTGGGTGTTATTTATGTGCTCTATTTTTAGAATAAATTGAAATGACTGTTGTTTGAGTAATCTGTATCATAGGAATGAATCTGAGTTTATGTGAATCATGTCCTGGTTCCTGGGAAAGGTTGAATTCACTCTTCAGTTCTTTATACAGTGGCATCAAATTTTTTATTTATTTAAAAAAAAAAAAAAAAAACCAACCACACAACAAAACATGACTTTAATATAAACAAGATTTAGATTACTGTATCAAATCAAAAGAACCACAATTTTGAAGAGTACATAATTGTTATTTCTTTTGGAGACTTCATAATAAATGAATTTTCATGAAATGCTACTTAGAGAACAATAAAAAGAAAAAAAAATTAAAATCAATACCAATGCAATGATCAACACTGACAACATATAGAAGACACAACATAGTCCTTGTTGAGTGATAATATTCTTTCTTGGAAAATGTCTTGTAGAAAACAGTCACAATGAGAAGAAATACAAAATGATCCCTGAAAGCTTAACTGCCCCTGTTGTTGGAAAGCTGCATCTGCCAAGTATGACAGTGGCTGGATCAATTGCTGACTGATCAATTACATCATATTTTTCTCCATAGTCAAATTGTGCCCTCTGTCCAATATGGCACCAGGTTGTGCACATGCTTTTTTTTTTTTTTTTTTTTTTTTGTTTATTTTCAGGTTTTTTGAGCTTACAGCTTGTGGTGTGAGCTGAATGTCTGATTTTCTTATTCCAAGGACCAATCCCACAAGCCCATGGAATTGGCCACCACTTGCTCCTCAGTAAGACCACATTCAATGATACCGGAATAAGAGCTGTTTGAGTCCCACTTACCAATCAACTCAGTGAAGTCTTCTTTATTTTTTATGATTCCAAACAGCATTCACAACTTTCTCAGTATAAACTTTCTTACAGGTTTTTTAGCTTGTATTTTTTCCCACCTTTGTAAGATTTTTAAAAGTATCAAACTTTTTGACTTCTTTGTCTTTTGCATAGTAAATATAATCAGATGATGATGATGATTTGTAAATTTAAGAAAAACTTTTAATTTCCTTGGCATACATATTCTAAAAGCCAAGAAGCATTGCTATTCAATTTGAAGATGTGGCATGTTTTGAAATTGGACTTTTCCGTATCAGCTGTGATGGCCCCACTCAATCTGAAACCTCATATGATGATGGAAGATGCATTGGCTTTTCGTTGTTGATATTTCCATCTTTCCCAGCATGATTGCCTCCGGTGTAAAGTGAAAGGCCATTCAGGTGTGGTCTTGGGATCTGTTGCACACAACAATTCTGACTTTCCTCTTTGAGGTCACCTATTCATAAGATCATTTTCTCCTGAGAATAGGAAAGAACTAATATCAATTTTGTTACAAAATACCACTCTTACTTTTTTTCCCCTAATCGATCAATCTTAAATAGTTTCTCACTATTGATTTTACCACCTCAGCCATCCCATATCATCTCTAGCCTTCCTGCTAGGTCTCAGTAACATGAAGTGAGCCTAATTTAGGCTTATAAATGAGTCATTCCAATTACCCTTCCTTATTACTCTCCCAACATAAGTTATTTGATTCCCCTCCTGCTCCCCCCTTTTCATCCTTTGGTTGTTCATTTTGCTTTCCTCTGTCTGGATTCTCTGCAGGAATGGGCGCTCATTTATTCCTCCTTTCTATGTATTCCCTTCTGTTATCATGACTTTAATGCTTCTCTGCCGAACCTTGCCTGGCCGGTGCCTGGAGGAGTCATTCACCTTCTGTCCCAGCATCACAGAGGTCACCTCTCCCACTGTTTCCCCACCAAAGGTGTTTCAACACTTTTCCAGAGCAGGGAGGGATCACGCAGGCTTCCAAGTGTTTTCGCAGCATGAAGCCGTGATGCTGAGGTGCCAGCTACAACATACAGGTGGCCAAATCTCCCACAAAGAAAATCAATGTTTCACTGATCTCAAGCATATGTGAAATACAAATGGGAAAAGCATCCCTGACTGCTGCGAGGCGGCAAATTAGTGCAGCTGTTCCAGCCGACCCGCTTGTGCACATATTTTTTAACTTTTATTTTGCTATGAACATAAATTAGCTTCAATTTTCTATTATACACTCACTTTCTGCACTGTTTTGATTGTTCATACTTTAAAATTTTAAGGCATGTACAACTTTATTACTTGTTTCCAGTGTGTAACTGCACTGTCTGCAGAAATAAATAACTTCACTGACATTCTCAAGCTTCAAGACTACAAAATAAAATGACAGCATTGATTTCATCCAGCTATAAGACTTCTGAACAGGAAAAAAAAAAAACAAACGCAAAACCTACACAATGAAGTGCATTATCCTTATTTGAATGCAGGGTAAGCGTTCCCAAGAACATCCACACTAAATACCTTGAACAATTGCTGTGCCTCCTGCCTGTCTGCAGCTCAATACCTCAATTACAGATGCCGTGGAGGATGAATGTCTTGAACATCCTCGGATGTGCGCTATTATGTTCCAAAGGTGCCACTATTGTTCGTTTGTGCAGAGATGAGTAATCACAGAAACAAATGAGCATCCTTCTAACGCGCTGAACCTCTTACAACAAAGTAATTGTTGCCACGGTCTTGTGATAGGAATGATTTCATTCATTTAAGCATCACACTTCTCCTGACCTGGGTTCAGGCCAAGGGCAGAGGAAGACAATTGAAGCCATATCTGTTTTTGCAACTGGGTTTGTATAATCTTCAAATCTTGGGTGACAGGCTTTCCATATACAGGGGAAAGCGATTCTGTTGTCTTCCAAAAATACTATGTAAAGTGCTCAGTTAGTTATTTTTCTGTTTGGAAGTATAGCATGCTACTCATCCTATCAGCATCAGAGATACAAACAAGCTTTTATAGACACCTTTTCAGGAAGGTGCCTTTAGACAAGACTCACATGCTCCAAGTCCTATTGCAAAGCAAACCCAACATCTACAAAAGCATCTCAACACAGGAAAGCCTTTCAGTATTCGCTTAAGTGCTTGCTGGGTTGTCAGCTCAGTGATTTCCAACAATGTATCTGCAAGTGGACTGCCATAACCAGGAGAGAAGAGAAAGTGTAAGATGGTATTAAAGACAAAATGATCTGAGATAAAGCTTGGCTGCTGTTACAGGAGGGTACAACACCTTCATTAAGCAAGAAGGAACAGGTTTGAGTGATGGAACACTTGGTACCACAACCTGCCTTGACAGGACAAGATTCGCACAAACCAACACCAACTTTGAGAAAATTGGCAAAAGTTCTGGATCCTGCACTGGGAGGTACTGTGGTGTGAATGGGGCAATGGGATAAGCTGGTATATGGAAGAAGGTAGAAAAGAGTTTCTCATGAGCAAAAGTTCAGGCAAAACTTCTTGGTGATGATTCTGCATTTTGCCCTACATTTCCCAACTCTTCTGCTGGCTAATCCTCCCTAACACCAGAAATAAGCTCCCAGAAACAGTCTCAGACCCTAGATCCAGAAAGCACTAAAACTGAAATGATGTCTGCAAGTGAAAGTGTCCTGGTATGCCTTACAGGGCATTTTATTTCTATCTATCTAAATCCCATATTGATCATAAATGCTTAAAAAATAAGCACCTAATTTTGTAGTCACAGAAAAGACAGCCGTACCAAAAGTTCTCACACGGGCAGGTCCCTGCAGAGCTCAGAACTCAACATTCCAAAATATATAATTTTACCTTTTTCACAGCAACCTCCCACAGCCGCAGAAAATCCGTCAGCAGTTCAAGTCTGCTTTTTCATTTACTGGAGTAAAGAACTCAGTTCTTGAAGTCTTCCAGGTTAAGAATCAGAATAGAAGGAATTAGACGGAAGGAGTTAGAATATGCATATGAAATTCAAAATTAATTTACTTGTTTTTGTGGAAAATACTGCTTTCTTTAAAAAAAAAGTTAAAAGAATTCAAAGATAAATATAAATTATTCCTTGCTTGCAAATATTTCCTCCTGTGACAAAATGCAGTAACCAGCAACTTTTTCCCCCTCCAAAAAAAAAAGAGGAGCCTGACTTTACTCTCTTACCTCCTGACGTAGGCGTCAGCTCATTGCACATTCAGGACTGCAGAATTCAGTGGGGAGGGAGCATGTGCCCAAGTGCCTTCCAGATTTGGCATCCCTAGTCCTAAATAGAAGTAGGGCTTTCTGCAAAAGTGCTGAGCACAAAACACTAGTTTAACTGGAAAACTCTTTATGTGCGATTACTTTAGAAAATCAGCCTGCTTATTTAGAAGCCCAGAAATCAGCATTTACTAATACAGCTTTACTTTTGATAATGCCACCTTCTCACTTGCATTCTCTAAAGATCTTTGTGATTTCCTTTTTGCCATTTCAAGCCCATTTTCATGGCTATTCCAAACTTGTTTTAATCTTCTGTTTTACAAAATTCTGCAATACAGAATCGGGGTTTTGGTTATCCTTTTTTAATTTTTGCAATTCCATTTTCAAAAATATATCATATGTGACTTTCTATTTGTATGCTTTAAGCAATTCCTCATGTGCCTCAAAGACACCAGTTTTCATCATATAGACAGAAAACAAGTGTTTGAAAACAAGGAAGGAGTGACTCAGTGAGTTACTCAGATTTTTTTTTGGGGGGGGCCTATACCATATCTTGCTTTCAAACTCGTTCAAATCTGCTCAAATCCAGCAACAAGTAAACACACAAGGAGGGAAATGAAAGCACAGTACTGTATCTCTATATACACAGGCTATTCATGTCTATAATGTGGGTTAATCACACATATAAAATAAGAAGAACCTCCCCAAGAGCTTGCCAGACTTTTGAGATTACATGTAGATGTAAGAAGACCATATCTCCTAAAAGACATCTTAGCACAGTTCCTCTGGTTGTATTTGATACTTCTAGATTGCAAACGATTTTTAAATAAACTGGCTTCCCTTTCCTAAGGCTATGTCTATTATAGCTCGAAAGCCAAAGATCAGCCATTGAAGATTTCATTGTTTTCCTAACGATGCTTTTAACTGATGCTACATCCATCTACTGCCTTTGATGAGACATGGTGGCATCTATCTAGGAGCTGCTCTCCATTTGAGTTCCCTCACTGGGAATGTATATAAAGAAAACAAACCAACCAACCCTCACTAAGAAACCTAAAGAAAATGAAAACCTAAGAAAATGAAAGAGGAGTCACTTTCCTGACATTTTATTAAGAATTCTCTCATTCTCATAACTTCAGCAGAAAGTCTCTTATTTTCAAAGCTGGTAAAAATATTAAATCTACTTTTAAACGCGTAATTTTTGAGACATTAGAATCCACATTTTCCACAGAAATCTTACAAAGCGTATTCCCTTGAGAATATGTTTCAGCATCCACCTTAATATTGGAAGCAGGAGAATATTTAGCATCAACCAACAAACCAACCTGAGATTTTTTTTTAACCTTACCACCTTGTTTCATACAACTGTCTACTTTGTAATGAAAAAAACCACTTAATGAAAACAATTCAGAATGATTGAAAAACAAATTAACAACAGATGGACTTTTTTCCCCTCACCCTCTATTTTATAATTTGTTCAATACCTTGCAATATCAGGAAAACAGAAAAGTTTTCATTTCAAAGGATAAGGTGCATGAGAAGGTGAGTGAATTGATACAATACATAATGCCCCGCGCTGAGAACAGCATCTTCTTTTGTCTGGGTAACTGCTTCTGATGCGTGGCCAGAGGGATATTGTACAACAGGTATTGAAGGACAACAGCATTTAAATTACTGTCTTTGTACTCCTCTTGCTGAACTGATTTCATCTGAAGGTAAAGCAGAGTTTGACTTGTAATTGATAGTCAATCTTCTGATAAAACCTGGGTCTTAAGCTCAGTAAACACATGGCTGAATCCGCTGTGCACAGTAAAGGAGTTTTGATGTGTGTGTGAAGAATACTATAAAGACAACGTGAATTATCATTTATTTTCTTCTTCCCTTTCCATTTGTTGAATTTTCTTTGTTCACCTGCCTTGCAATATTGTTGTTAGCAGCTCTAAACAGTGAGCTTCTCAGCTTTCCTGGGGAGAGTGTCCTTTCCTATGTTCAGGGAGCGATCTTTTACATCAGGAAAAAATAATAGTGAGTCTAATGTAAATAAAGAATAGTATTCTGCTCTGTAAATCCCTTCCCCTGCTAAATTTGCCGCCTCCTACAACAGACTTTTTCCTAGGAAATGGACAGGTGACTCAGGGAACAATATTATGAACCAAGCTGGCTTGTATCTGGAGTAATGAATATGTGATAGAAAAGTTTTTTATAAAACTAAAACAAATAGAAACCATACTGCTAAAGTGACTTAAAGATATCACTAAAGTGACATTAAAGATGAATGTATGATGAGATGAGAAAGAATCAACTCAATGATCAAGCACTTTTAGGAAAGTGATGCTGAAGTCATGCTGCAGCAACTGCTATTAACCAGAGTTCCCTTTACTACCAAATTTTCAATAATGCAGCATTTGCTTTTGCAATATTTGCAGTATTTCCTTATACGTTGAGAGAAGAGTAAACTCAGACTAGTGAGAATTACCCCAAGAAACAGCTCCAGGGCCTGGTGATACCAATTTGGAATAGAAGTACTTTGATCAGTAATTCACAGGTTATGTCCATTTATTTCCTTGTTTGGATTGCATTGATCTGCCAAATATCACAATTTCTATAGGAAGCACACTAAAATAGAGTGCCACTGAAAACAAGGTGGGTAGAGACTAATGGAAAAATACATGTGTGTCATAGGTTGTGAGTACTTCTGCTCATTGTACCTCCTGAGCAAAGAAAAGAAGGGTTTTGCGGGCCATACAATCCCTGTAAAAGTCATGATTTCTGTGGCATTCACCTGAGAAGAAAGATGCTGATCTTCAATGGGACTTTAAACTTGCTGGTTATTAGTATATTTTAATTAATTTTTTACACATTTAATTTCCTTATTGAAGAACAACAGTGATTTTTATTATACCTTGTTCACACATGGTTAACTTTTGAAGGGGAAAATAATGTATTTTGACAGGGCTGCAAATCTTATTGAAAAATACTAATTCTCTATTGCCTACTTGAATTTCCACAAAAGAACCACAGAAGCTGCAAAAACACAAGCAATTCTGCCCCTTCACCCCATGCTAGTTCTAGGAAAAGAAATCACTGAACTTCAGTGGTTCAGTTTAGATAATCTGCCACTTTGGAGCAAAAAGACTCTAAAGTAGTAATTGCATCAAAAAATGTAATTTCTGCTGCTTGGTCTTCTGTGACCTTTTCCCAGTCTCCATCAGGGTAATTGAAGTCCTTCATTGCTGTTGCTTTTTAATTTCTGTATTCTAATTTCCATGATCTTTTCAGCAGGCATTTAGCTAACAGACCTAGCCCTAGTTCTTCCCTTATTTAGATACAGTATTTCTATATTTAACAGTTCTGTTGCAAAGCTGATGGGTTTTATTTTATTTTTTATTTACTATATTCAGTCCATGTAAATATATGCAGTTCCTCAAATATATGATTTATCACTTCTCTTTAGTTTACCTTCATATTAAGTTCTCACTGATTGTTACAATAATAGTAGAATAGTATTACTGATGTTTTGTGTTCCCCCCTCC
>JAOXNG010000042.1:7098744-7111897 GCA_028566535.1 Scolopax minor
GCTGGTGGATTAGTACTGAGAAGACTAATTGAAGGCAGTTACAGATTTGAATGTGAACATATACAAAACTACCTTTTAATGACCAATTTGTAATCATCAATGAATAGTTTCCATTACTTGGCAAACTGAAGCAAATCAAAGGCTTCCTGCTTACTAACAACTTGTGTATAAACTAAAGGTACAAGTTACTACCATATCTCATGGAGCAAAAGCTGAGCAAAGAGAGGAAAATGCACACCCCTGGTGATTTTATAGCAATAAAAATGTACCTTAAAGCTATTAAAATTTTTCCAAGCAAGATCAGGAAAGATTTATGAGTTGGTGGACTTATTGCAAAGGCACACCTTTCCTGGACTTCAGCTCTTTTTCAGCTATAGAGGAAGAAAAATGTGGTTTGTTTCTTCAGGTTAAACTCGAGCCAAAGCAAATAGAATCCCTCTATCTACTTCTGAACAAGCAAAAACCTACTGCAAGTTTCCTTAACTCATAATTTGGCCAAATGTCTATAAACAACTATATTGCAAATGGCAGTCTATGGGGGGTGACAGTCATTTGTCTCCTGCCAGTTGCTGGAAACCAGAGAGGATATTCCAGGGGCAACATACATTGTCCTGCATTTAGTGGTACACATTAGTTGTCTCCCGCCATCCTCTCACATGCAGAAATGGTGGGAAAAGTTGTATTCCTGTCCCTCACAATAAAGGGCTAGGTGCCATTCCTCTAAAAATATACTACCTTGGGGCTTTTAAACAATTTCTAACATTGCTATCTTCATGCAAATTCATAGCATCATATAATGGTTAAAGTTGGAAGGAACCTTGGCGTGCTAAGGTGCAGCAAATTCCAAAGGGCTTATTCTATAATCTATAACATATATAAGTATCTTAAGGAAAATATCATAGGTATAGTGTGCTATTATGTGCCGATGTTTTATTAGCTGCCTGGTTTGGATCATTTACTTTTGAGAAACTGCTCGGGTGTTATCCCTTGGCTTCTGTGGGAATGATGAAGGAAAGCCCCAGGGGCAGACGGATCTTGGGGGCCCTGCAGGCAGCTGCCCTCAGTACCTGCACAGCGAGACCATCCTCTTTGCTCCAGAAACGCTTTCCCGTGGCTTCATTTACAGCTTGTTCAGGTGCTGAAAGTTTACAAGCAGAAATTAGAAAAGTTAACTTTAAAAAGTGATGGCTTGCCCTTTTCACTATCACTCTGGACCTCATCCAACTAATCTTTTGCGATGGCTTTTTATTATTATTATTTAAACAGGTACATTTAGAAATATCCACCAGCTCAACTTCATTCTTCTTCTGAATTGAATTTGTTGCAATGTCTATAAATGGTTATTGCAGATAGCTATGCATCATTTCAGCAATTAATTGCTTATTAAACTCTCGGTTTGGTGTGGAAACATATGGAAGATTTTTGCAAAGGCTGATGTTTGTGATATTAGTTTGCTGATTACTGTTAGAAAATTGAGAGTAATGATTTCAAATTAGAATCCACTGAGCCAATTCTTGCATATCCAGATATGCAGCAAGTAACAGGTCTTAAAGGCCCGTGAAGTGAATGTTGCCATTACCCTGTGTGCCTGTCCACAGAATATCCTACTGCTCAAGGATACTCAAAATTATACTTTCTCTGCAAGCAACGTAACACATTAAGTCTCTGTGGTTCTTCATGGTGTGTGAATCAGGCAGAAAGCCCATGCATTTATTGATAACAAACAGGTTTATTATGTTATTAAGTGCACAAACTCCAATTAAGCAATACAGATTTAATTTAGTCAAAAGTGGTTAACTTTGGAGAATTAATAATATAAATCTTGAGTCTCGGGCAAGCAATAAGATCCTGAACTGAAGGAATCAGTTCTTTCTATATCCTACTAAATGATATAGAAATTTAGAATTTAAATCTGAAAAAAAAATTCCCAAAGCAGTATTTATAACATCATTTATCATCATGGCCAATGACTGCCAAGCATTGCTGTAGTTTTTCCCTTTGTTTCTGACAGTAGCACACCTGTATGGGAATTGCTAGAGAACATGCAGGGGTCCCACATCTCACAGCCCATCATTGCCTTAGCAATGTCTCCAGACTTCATAGCTTTTTTCATGAACAATGATAAATAAATTAAAAAAAAAAAAGTAAAAGGTTTTGCATGGCAGTTCATTATGCTGATACAATTCAACGCCTACATCATTTTTTATTAGACCTACCCATTCTGAGGACTTGTTTATCCTGGTGGAAACATAATAGAAGAGTTTCTCATGCTTTTTACAGTCCCTGTAACAATTACGGTCTATCCGCCCTCATTAATCACTTCTTATATTCTCATATATGATCCAAATATTACCTTGCAGAGCTAGATATTTAGAGGCAGTTCAGGATTTAAATTTTATAGGTAACATAGCACTTTTAATTGCATATTCTTCTGAATTTAGATTAAGCTGAATAATGGGATGTCATCCATTTCAAATTCAAATTAGCGTAACTTATTCCACCAACGAGTGAACTTTGTCTTCATAATCTAACTCACCAAGCAAGCGTGATATAACATAGAAAGTAGTAACTGAGAGTGCTTTAAATAATGAATATGCCATCAGAAATGCAGCTCCATGTTTGACAGCTGGACCACTGAATCTTGATTTTGATTTTTATTAATTGGGAGACACTGACAGTAACCTCTGTTAATCAGTGCCTGAGCAGCCCATAGCACCCTGTCAAGAGAACACATACAAATGGGGACTCTGCACTCACTTAAAGCCATATACATGAAAGCATGCTGTCATCCAGTATTTGCTGAATTTTACAGAATTAAAAACAGGCCTGAACCTTTTCACACACACCAGACTGTGACTTTTCAACATTTCCTAACACATTTGTGTTGCACATAGTGAAGCTTCCTCCTTCCATATAACACCATTGATAAAGGAAATTGTACTGAGAGTAATTTGGTTTACTTGGAAAATAGACGCCACAGATTGAGTAGAGAAATAGGTATAATTTTTGGATCTCTGATAATGAATTTTCCAATTAATGTTCCATCACAGTTACTAGTTTTGCTGTATTAGATTCAGACATACTGGGCCATATTATCATATAGCTTCATTTCAGGTAAATTGCAATTTTACCATCAGATAAATAGGCCTATATATTTTCCTTTTTATAAACTAAGATAAAAAACTCAAAGAACCCCAAAGCTGGCAATATTTGCATTTATATTGTGGTTATGCACAAACCAAGACCAAAACCCAACAGTTGTTACAAGAAGAACAAGAATATCAGAAAACATGCACACTTATATTTTGCAATATATTTGCAAAATTTGCAAAACAAGATGTGTTCCCTCCAATCCATTTAATTTTGCAAAAGTGTGATCCACTATTTCCATAACACACTGGCAGAAGTGAGAATATCAGAGCTTGTGTCCTTGACCGCTTTTAATTGAATATATTCTGAAGGGGCAAACTCTGCTGACACATACTCTTTACCAGGGTCCTTCCCGGTCACTGGCAATTAAAATCCCATCTGAAATGGTCTGTGACACTTTCCATCCAAGCATGTTAAACCACTTTACACATATTACATACTGACTAATTAGTTTTAATGTCTTTCGGGAGCTGTAGGTATGATCTTCAGTTGATCATTCAGGAAACTAAGGCAAAGAGAGGCAAAAAATCTCGAGAGGTCCCAGTTTTTCCTCTCTCAATGGTTAGGAAGGAACTTGGTGTCTGCCTCTAAGACTGTACAACCACAAAATGAGGACTTATTCCTTACCACAGACACAGCAATGTTACCAATTTTACTTATTCTTCCTACTTTTTTTTTTCTTCTTGAAAAGGCTGTATTATGGAGGTTTGAATATCATCAAGAAGAGAGTTTACATTTAAGCACTCTTAAATGTTTGACAAATCCACAAAACCAAAGAAATTCAGATTTAAGGCTAAAAATCCAGACTGACACTCCAACCTGACTGATACTGCCACAAAACTCCTTGCTTTTGTGCATTAAAGTCAGACCTCTTACTTTACTAAATGCTGTTTTTTTCTGGTTAAATTATAGTAACAAGTGCTCCAGTTTCACTAAAACCCACTACCTACAAGATTTGGATTACTAAAATGTAACCTAAATCCTTTCTGCTGGTGGTGTGTGCATTTGAAGATAAGTAGCAGGGTGAGTAGGCTAATAATGGATTGGAATCTCCTATGGATAGTTCAGCACATCTCTAATTTCATTGCAACTATTTTTCTAGTTAAATTTAGACGAAAGAGGAAGACACATCTATTTCTTGCCTGCTATTTTTTTCCTTTAAGGTATTATAAGAATTCTGTTATATGAAATCATACATACAGACAAAGTGAAATGTGGCAGCCACCCTAGCATATTAATTTGTGTCATATTTCCAATGATTTTGAGTAACTATAGTGGGTAATGCAGGCCCACAACAGTTCAAGACAATATTGTAGGGATTAACATAAAATTGGTCCTCTAACTCACTTGCTGTAGGTGGGACCGAAACATGTACTTATTATTTGTTTAGTATAAATTTAGTGGCATTTCTACTGCTCATGTCCTACATAAATCAATCTTTAAGTGGAGAAAGCTCAACCCCATTCTTTTCTGGCAATGGAAAAATACCCACTTTCTCATTCCCACATATTCACACCCAGCCAATCTTACCTGAAAGCAGACACTGGAGTGAAGGTGAAAGGTGCTGTCCTACTATTTCCCCTCTGGTTTTATCCAGCAACATGAACAGAATTTGGAAAAGAAAAAAATAAAGGCAATTATACAGAAAAGTTTGGGTAGGTCTGAAATTCGGAGAAGAGGCATATAAATGGTGCATAAGCACTTCACATGCTATACAGATTTCTGGCTGTAGCTTTATTCTTTTGAACCACATCTTTGGCATAGCTCTTACCAGGGTTTGTGAATATTCATCACGTACATTTTCCAGATAAAAAAAAAAAAATTCCAGGAGAAGAAGACTAACAATACAGATGAAAACACTAAAATATATTTTTTAAAGCATAATAAAAGCTTAACAATGAGCAGATGAATTAGGAAAAATGCATTTCGTGGGTCCTAGTCTGCCCTAACAAAATATGAATTAGAAAAGACTCCTAGTGAGGACTTGTTTAGGCCAACATGGAATTTAGGGAAAATTAAACCTTGCTTTATGTAATGCTGGAAAATAAATTCCCAGGTTGGTCACAGGAGTGTAAACACAAACCAACTCCACTGTGCTTGCGGATTTCCATCTCGTTCTCGTCTGTGTCCCACCACCAATTTATAGCAGAGATGGATCCTGCCTTTAGTGAGCAATTTGCCTAAAATGAGAGTAATATAACCCAGGAGTCTGCACATTAGCATAAAGAACTCCTAGGCTTATAGATTGCCTCTCATCAGCTGTTACTCATTAATGCTTTCCTCACTGATATTAAAGTCTAGCACCTTTCTTTCTATGTTTAAGGCATTTTCCTTCAGTCATTTTAATATTCAAGCTACAAAGGCATTTGCTCTCTTTGACTCAGTCGACATTTATTTGCAAGAAACCAAACTGAAGCAGCTGGTAATTTCTATAAGAGGTGTTGGCATTAATTTTCTTGCTGATATTCCCTGTTGCTCCAGTAGATGTTTGTAGATGCCCACATTGCCTATTTTTTTCCCCCTTTTACTTTTGTTTGACAGCTTAGTTCTTGTTTATTGACTGTAGGAATTTTATTGTGCAATTTTGCTTCCTCAGCCCCGGTATTCAGCAAAAAAGGCTTATTTCTCTCATGATATGGTGTTTATCTGACAGCAAGTCCTTTTTTTTTACAAGTCAAACTTCCAAAGAAATTATTATAACCTTCACTACTTAGCTGTTAGAAAATTGTGTCCACTTTCATTTCTGACTATATGGAATGAAGAAAATGTGGTAATTTGCTGAGTGTCACAGAATTGTGTAAAAAATGTTTGGTCCACTTCTCATCTCCTATTCCTGTAATATCAGATGAGGGAAATTACTTATGTTTCATAGAAAAATCTCTACTGATGAGTGCTAGGACTAATAAGAAGTCTTAAAGGTGTATTATCTATTTAAAAGCAATGTGACAGCTATGTTATTACAAGTATCTTTTCCAAGGTTATAGTCCATGAGCTGAATAAGGAACAAAATTGTAGTCATTGGAGACCAACAGTGATTGTAAAAAGAAATTTTAATAAATATGTTAAAGGCGTGCATCAATAATTATATTCACAGAAAAACACTTAGTGCTGATACTGTGTCTGCTCATATAGACAGACATTAACACACAATAATTTCATTCAAATGTATGGGTCCTGAAGTAATTGCAGTCTATAAGCAAAGCTGCCTGATTTGACTTTTGATAAACTTACTTTTTAGAAGCCTAACTATGGTGTCTCTGAATACATAGGACAACAGGGTGTAGAAAAGTCAGGAAAGTCCTGATATCTTCCCGACATATTTTTCCTTTAAGTTTCCCACTTAACATTTTTTGCTTCTTGCCAATAAGTAGCACAGAATATATTAGAGGAATCATCTGCAGTGAGGGAAAAAGTTGTGAAAAGTCATTTCTGCAAAACCACACTGTCTCGTTCCTGCCAATAATATGGAGTTTTATATCCACACCCTGTTAATCTCAGTGGCCACACTGGCCTCAAGCCTTCCTGTGTAGAAGTCGTGCTAGATTTTGGAAGTTATTCTTTCTATCAAGCCACATTTGCAAGCACACATTCAGTGTTTTGCTGGCCAAGGTCGTTCTTCACCTCAGTTTAAGATGAGTGGAGCTCGCCCAGATGTGGAAATGCCAAAGGAATTTACACAGAGATTGTAAGAGACAAATAAAACTGGGATGTGATAATATCATCCCTTCCTTCATGATCTTAAAACTGTGGCTGAGTGCATGTGGATAGGGAATATAGGCACTGCTTTTGAAAAGAGTCAGCTTTGTTTTTAATGCCTGGCATTAACAGACAAAATCAGAAAGGACATAGCATTGGGCCACCTGAAAACATTCCCAGATGCATGCTTTTGGCAGGTAATTGCATTTCCTTGCAACACCATAAAGCAAATCAAGGAAATGAATACAGAAAACGTGAAACGGAAATCTGTATCAGAGAATGCACAAGAAATCCAGCAGAATCTCGTTCAGAAGAACCTTTCCAGGTTGTGTCAAGACACGGGCTGAATGGCTTTCTTGAAAAAAAAAAAAACAATTTTAAAAATCAATAAAATTATGATAGCTCCATGGTCTGCTCATGCCTTTTCCAAAACCAAATCACATTACTTGCATCCTACACAGAAGAGATCAGAACAGTAGGTTGCTGATTTAGAAGTTTTGGCTCCATGGTGGCTTTGAAAATGCAGTGAAAACAGTTCTTTAACTGCAGAGATGTTGATGTGGACAAAGATTTCTCTTTCACCTTCACAAGGAGGCGAGCATCCCCATATCAGCAGGGCCACTGCATTCGAAGGCCTCCATTTGCTCAGTCAGTCCTGCCAAAAGAGGTGGCTTGGTGACAACACATGCTCCTGTGTTGATGGCTCGTATAACGAGCTCCCCAGTACCAAGCTGGCAGCTCACTTTCTGGTTGTGATTCCCATCATGGAGATGCCATGTGCTTCTCTGTCAAGGCAACACTAAAGAGACTTCGCAGGGAACTCCATGCCATGTATGTGGCTTTCCTTTTTTTTTTAAGTTCTTCTTGACTATCAAAGATTTCCATCACCATATGGCCTTAATCTTCAAAATTTATTTCAGAGTCTCAGAAGCTTTGTCTGGCTGAGTGCACCTAAGCAGTGAGCAGCTCAAACCCTTCATGACTGTCATACAGTTTTCTGATTCCTTTTTAATATCCATCAAGCTTGAAGTTTTATGTAACCAGTTTTAAAGGTGTCCTAAGAGAGTTTACTTGGCTGCGGGCAGTGTTTTTGTGATGGGTTTGGGTTTTTTCTGAGCTGATAAAAATGGGATTAACAGGTATTAGCAACTAAATTAGTTAGTAGGCATTAATAACAATGGAACCTGTTCGGGTTCACTGAAGCAGATATAATTCTAGTTACAGGTAAAATATTTCTTTAGTAAGTTGTTTATTTGCATTGCTTTTTAGATATTCTTTCTTAAGACATTAATTCTTCTTAACCACAGCCCAGTGAACTCAAGAGCCTATCTGACGTTGCCTTAGATTATTGCTCTTGGAGAAGAAACCTTCACCATTGTCTCATTTACTCTGAGACAATGTGTCTGTATTCCCAGAAGAGCTTCTAATTCAACCTCAGGAACAGCATAATTTCAAATGTCTCTAGAGAAAATGGAGTTACAAAACACCAGCTGTGGAAAAGTATATGTTCAGGCTCATCACACGTGTGTAATTAGTGCTCTGCTGAATTTCTTACAAATTATGAAAAAACAATGACCTCAGGGTATCACAATACACTGCAGCAGTAGTTTCTTACATAGGAATATAAATGGATTTTTCCAAAAACTGTATTTTGGTCTCATATTTACTTGTTCAACTATTCTTACCATAGAAAGTGGTATTCAAACAGTCCGTACTTAGAATGCAAAAATGCATAAAATGCTTCTCATATTTAAGATTATAGATAATTATCTTCTTTGGTTCTATCTTCAAGTCTTCTGTAGAATGTAACATTAATGAAACTGAGACCATCTTAAAATCAAATGAACTATAGGACAACCATAAACTGTAAGTAACAGGTTCAGATTTTTCCTTCAAGCTTTTAAGCATCTCTACTAATGGCTAAAATATTTCTGAAATGGTCTGACCTTTAGATTCTATTTGAAAAAGGGCTTCTTTTCTTTTGTGAAACTGCCTCCACTGAATCATTTCCAAGCCTCCAGGCAACTTTCAGTATCAAATACACTGTTGTTACAACTATTTCTAAGGTAATTTTATAAGTGAACTATGAGAGAAATTAGCCTTAATGTCTAAAAAGGATGGTAAAAATATACAGAAAATCTCTTACAACATATATGATATAATACAAGTGTAACTCATCTGATAGAGACCTTCAGCTTTGCACGATTTCTCTTATGGAAAATAAAAAGCTCAATGGGAAGGCCTCGTGAGTTCCAAGCCCTAAGTAATTGAGTTATGAGCCCCCAGAGAGATTATTAATTTATATTCTGGTATTTGCATTTCAGCTATGGTAGTCATTGAAATATTTGTCCAAGCTACCTAAGAATGATGATTAAAATAGACAGAACGTTCATCAATGTTTATCTTCTATATATTTCTCATAAGATCAACAAAACTTAATTGTCAAATTTTAATGTGTTCTTTTCAGTACAGTATCTTTGACTTGATCTAATAAAATTAAATGACAATTCAATGAATTGCTATGATAGCAAATTATTATATTTGTTGTTGTTACTACTTAAATACATAGGAATGAAAACTGAAGATGCCTTCAGAACTAATGAGATTTCTATGACTGGGCACTCCATTAACTGTGAAATGATCAGCCTAGAAATTGTCTATGCAAAATACCAATTTATTTCACTTGAGTCTGGACAAGTTTTGGAGACAAAACATGCTATTGTGCAGTTTTGTCTTGAGAACTCTATAGTTTGGAGCATTATACTTGGTGGAAATTCATAACCTTAGTTACCTGGTTGTGTTCTGAAACACTGGTCATGGTGATCACTTGAACCTGGAAAATAGCTGGAATAATGTCTGAATTAGAGAAAGCCATAAAAAAAGTTTGACTCTACAAAAGAAAGGAGGACAAATAGAGTACTGAACACATGAATAAATAAAAGTATTATGAAGCAAACCACTTTTCCAGAAAGTTTATTTAAAAAAAATAAATAACCAGCATATTATGGCCAGAGATACAGCCACTCTGAGGAGCATCAGATGACGGGCCAAGTCATGGCTGCCCTACTCACATCATGAGGCTGCTCTGGTCTTAAGCAGCAGGTCAATACTGGAAATTTAACTCTAGAATTTGTTAAATTGTTCACATGCACAGGACTATTGGAAGTTGCTTGGATACTTAATTGCAGTACTTGAGTGACTATATTGGATTCTATCATGTGAGATGCCCATCGTTTACATCAATAGAGCTGAGTTTTCATTCGTTTTAAGCTAGTTTTGAATATTCTTTCTTAGTTGTATTCATCTACTTTTATATATCCAGTATTCTGATATTCCTTCCATAGATGAAATTATGACTAAACTATTAAAAACATGTTCAGAGCTGTTCATCATGACAGCTTCATCTCTGTGGCAATTTCCAGTCTCTACACAGACATTTTTTTTGAGGAAGATATTTTGTTCCAGGTGTTAATTTTTAATAAATATAGTACCTGTTTAATAAAGCAAAACCAGCAATATCCAATGAGCAGCCTCTGTTGATCTAAAAGACAGACCTCCTCAAACCTTGTTAGCTTTTCTCCCAGGAAATCTAGGAGTTGGCACCCGCTGCAGGAGCAGCTGTGCTCACATGTCTTACAGATGGCTGTGGAAAAGGAAATCAAATCCCCTCTGCACTCAGACCTTTAATGAAAACGCTATAAAATCCTGAACCGGTTAAAACCATCTCCAGGACCAGACTTGCCTTTTGTAGGGACACGAAGACTCAAAGAAGGGCTGGATCCTGCGTGTGCTGGGAGAGCGCGTCGCCAGATGTGCCCGACCACAGGTGACAGGGTGACAGGTGGCCTCCAAGGCTTCTGGCTGGGAGCCGAGACCATCCTTCCTGAGAGCATCGATCTTACCATTGTATCTTCATATAAAAACAACATCTATATAAATGTTACATATTTCTTCGTCAATATATAGACATATAGATAAAACACAAAAATAGCTTATATATACAGACTATATAAAAACTGTATATAAATATGTAGAGACTATAAGAATATATACCGTGAATAAACTATATATAATTTATATGTAGAGAGAACTATTCTGACTACTTAACACACACCGAACTTAAACATCTAAAAATAGGAAACCTAACCAGGAATGCTGGTTTATAAAAGAGATTCAACAGTAAAATGCTTTAGTGCCATAGCAGCAGGTCAGGTAGATAGGCACAAGGCTAAAAGATCACTGAAAGTTAAATGGTGTTAAGGGCAGAGTGGAAGCTTGAAGTTTTGGGTCTGGTTTTCAGTAGGGAAGCAAAAGACATGTTGATTTAATAATATCAGCAAGGTCTGAAAGTGTTTTGCTTGCACTGCAAATTCAAAGAGAGCCTGATTTATAGGGTCCCAGTGATATATCTCAATGTCAAAAATACATAATTTATGAATTCTTCTGTTTAGAGATTTATTCTTTTTCAGATTATGTATACTTAAATGGCTATATTTCATGTAATTCAACACAATTTCTAGCAGATTACTCATTTGAAAAAAGCTGAGAAAATAAGTGTTTGCTATTCATTTTGCACACAGAACAGATGTCTACAATGCGCTTCTGCACATGCTAACGTGAAAACTTGGATTTGTCATCAATGATTGATCATCTCAGTGCTGCTCTCCAAATATGCCTTTGTTACTTACGCTTCTGTTTTTTTTCATAGCAGGCTTGAAATTTTTAAACCTTTATCAGATGAGATAATTCACTTCACAGAATCATAGAATGGTTTGGATTAAAGACAATCTAGTTCCCACTCCCTGGCCATGGGCAGTGACACCTTCCACAAGACCATTGTTGCTCAAAACCCTACCCAGCCTGGCCTTGAACCCCTCCAGGGATGGGGCAGCCACAGCTTCTCTGGGCATCCTGAACCAGTGTCTCACCACTCTCACAGTAAAGAATTTCTTCCTGAGATCTCATCAAAATCTCTCATTTCAGTTTGAAGTTTTCATGATAAAGCAACTTTCTTCTCCAACCAAATGAAGGAAGAGGAGCTGCCCTTCCTCAATCCTTCCAGCTATACCATGCGGACCCTGCTACCAGCCTATAAAGACCAGTTCCTCTTGCAAAAGTTCAGGTGCAACAGGGCAAACTAAGCCTCTGACACCTTACACCCCTTATCCCTCATAGTTTTAAATCCTAAAAAAAAATATATATATATACTGAGATGAGAAGTTTAGTAGATAAGAAATGCAGAAACATAAATAAAATACAAATGCAAAACAGAAACAGTTATTATGTCAAAATATAATACTAGTGAATAGGAAAGTTCATCTTCATATTAATATTTGGGTCATTAACTGGAAAATAATACAGTGCATCCCTCTGTCTGTAATGCTCTAGACCTCTTTGGTGTTCAAGAAAAGCTGTGCTTTGCTTGCATGCAAAAGTGAAGAAAAGTAGTGGTGTTGCTGCTATGGTGGGAGGGAGGAAGGGATCTTGCTGCTCTACTGCAGGGGGGTCTCTCCATGCCCTCAAGGACTCTATCAGCCAGAGAGGGAAAAAAGCCATTACTCCCCTTGTTCATATTACTTAGCACTGACTATCTCTGCTACGAATGACAGCATGGTAGCAGCAGGTAACATTTCTGATGGGGCTTCTCAGCCCACGCACCTAACACTCGTGCTGCATTATTCCTTGATAGGAAGACTGTGCTATGTTTTTATTACAGAGTGTCTGTGATAGTTAAGAAAGAAAAAGTCTACTTTGATAGTTTTTACCCATCTTATACATTCTTTTTAAACTGCTTACTGCCTTGTCCAAATTATGTTTGAATCTTCATTATGTTCCTTTCAGGAAAGTGCATATTCAAGCAGTAATATTTGGAGTTTTGGTGCTGAACATATGAAAGAGAAGACCCTATATTTCAACTTTAGAAGTATCTAACTGAACTGGCACAATATACAGTTGGTGTTTTTTTGATTTTTTTTTTTTTTTAAGAAGATTTAACATACATTTATGATTACCTAAAATGATCATTGTAAATTACAGTCCCCAGCAGGGAACAACAATCATTTCTTTATCCTCTGAAAATGTATTAAAATACACAAACACAGTTGAATTGTAAAGGATTGGTAAATGTGGTATTGGGCTGAGAATCAAAATGTCTCCCAAAGCAGACAACCCAGGATCTTTTTATCTTCAGAGATTTTCTGTATCTCCTAGCCAACACCAAAACCCCTGGAAATGGTTCTGGAAACCAAACAACATGTTACCTAGTTTCACATTACAGAGAAGCCAATAGCAAGGAATTTTCCTATAG
>JAOXNG010000042.1:7120768-7135449 GCA_028566535.1 Scolopax minor
CAGCGGTAACCAGTAACAGGACGAGGGGCAATGGGCACAAGTTGGAATATGGGAGGTTCCACTCAAATATGAGAAAAAACTTCTTTACAGTGAGGGTGACAGAGCCCTGGAAGAGGCTGCCCAGGGAGGTCATGGAGTCCCCTTCTCTGGAGATCTTCAAGACCCGTCTGGATGCAGTCCTGAGTATTGTGCTCTACGCAATCCTGCTTTAGCAGGGGTGGGGTTGGACTAGGTGATCTCTAGAGGTCCCTTCCAACTCTGGCAATTCCATGATTCCGTGATTATCCTTTTTCCAGGTTGTTCTACTATTTCCAACATAGCAAACAGATTAGTGGGTTCATTGTCAGAAGTGTTCTACTCTAAGCAAAAACTTTCCAAATCCTTGACACAGTATTTGTCACTTACCAAGCTCTTCTGCTATCGGAGCAGATGTCTAAAGCACAAAATCCATGTGGGGAGCCCTTAGAAGTTTGTATTGTTTCTACTGCCTAAGGGATAGATATTTAAATTTTCTTAATATTAAGCCAACTCAGTTCTTATCACAGTTACACAAAGCCACCACATAATTCAATAGACAAATTTTCTGAATCTAATTAATCCCATAAAATGACAAAATATAATATTTTTTTAAAAATCTATACTTAATAGATAGCCAAATGGCTACAAACCACATTAGGCTGAACAAATCAGATACCATCTGTGATAGAAAGCATGTTGAATAATGCAGCCTAGATGCAAAGCGTAATGAACAGAATAAAACATACCATATAACAGATTTATAGTCTATAATCCACACAGAAAGTCTGCTAAAATAGATCGGCTCTGTCAAATAACACTGCTTTCATCTACTGTCCAGGAGCACTGTACCACTTTGACTCATTTAGCAGATCAGTTACATGCTATTCCTGATTTCATGCAGTGATGATTAAGGATGAAAAATATCACAGACAGTTGGCAACTGCAATAAATCAAAAAGCTTTGCTCAATTTTACTTTACATATTTGCACAAGAATTTTTTAAAAAAAGTATGATTGAATTAGTCACGTACGATAATTGTTTGTTGGGAAAATAAAGTCCGCTATGATAACTTTGGGTCTTCAGATTTCATAAGTGTTCTAAGACAAGAAAGTAAATTAAGGTTTAATAGGCTGTTATGAACTCACTGTCAGGAGACGTTACATACACACTAAAACCAGTTTCTACTGAGACCTTTTTTTTTTGAGAATGATCCAAAGCTGTAAGCCAAGTAATGGTGAGATGAACTGCATTAATCAAAGAAGATTTGGCATGATTACCTAAGCCACTTAAGGTATTTTTATATATGCTTTCCAGCCTGTGCACCATAGACTCTCAGAAGATATAGTAAACAACTGCTGGTTTGAGGATTATGAGCTCTATTTTCTAAATTTATAGCGCTCGGGTACCAATTTGATTCACCAAGACCTGACTTTGAGCTTAAATCAAAGCTTCAGCTGCCCCCAAAATGGATACATAAAGCCACCCTAATGAATGCTACCAGTATTACTGTACGCCTGATCATGACAAATTGCTCCTGCTAAACCGCATACCAGCGAGATGTTGAACAGTAAGACAGTATTAGCCACAGCTTCACGTTTTCTTTTCTTTGCCTGCCATGTGTCATAAAGCAGCAGAAAAATAATGGTTATTTGAAGATTTGGAACTGAGTCTGTTGATTAGCCATCCTCTCGTGTGAAGAAAGGAGCTGAGACATGGACATATAAGATACAGGCTATATAGTTACTGCATATCACCATATCAACAACGCCATATCAACAACGCCATTACAGTACCTCTAATTCACTCTGCGATGCACACTTTAAAGATCCTCCCTCATTCAGAAGACTTATATCACACCAGTCCTGATAATAACACAGAATAAAATAAACAACACAGTGTCTGTCCATTATATCAGAAGTTTCTAGTGGAAAACAAACAGCAATATTTACAATAGTTTTCAAATTTGGATCTTTGGAAACCTGCTGCCTTATGTTTTAATCTGAGCATTTCAGAGACTATAAAAATCAGGAGCCTCTTAGGCCTCATGCCTGTGTAGTTTCATATATTTAAAAATTAATTGCAGACTGAAGGAAAGAAAAGTAGTCCATTCTCACAAGAACTGACTTGAATTCTGCTGCCTTATATTTACTTTGTTGCAGTCTTTCCTTTTAACAAAATGCTCACAGTGATTTAAGTATGAATGATGGTAGTAACAGAGATTTTTTTATTCTTACCATTTTATTATCAAATTAAAGGACATTTTGGGACAAAAAGGTCTTATATAGCTGTAATCCTACCCTTTTTTAATGTGTGTTTATTTAGAAAACATAATAGTATAAGCTCTGTAACTTAAGTATCTTAATTTATTTAATAAATATTCTCCCAAAACTGTATGACACACACCCTGTAAACAATAAAGCTGTGCTAGTGTACCATTGCTTGTCTTCATGCTTACTTCTTGTCCCAACTCTGGGCTCTGCCATTTTTCAGTTGGTGAATTCACTGAATGAAGAAATATCTTTCAGATGTTTTTGTGTACAGAGATACCTGTTCTGATGGAAATATTTCAGAGATGTCTCTTGTAAGAGCAGAAAGCCATGCTCTGTGTTAAAATGCTGTTCAGATTGCCCAGAGAAGCTGTGGCTGTCCCATCCCTGGAGGTGTTCAAGGCCAGGCTGGATGGGGTTTTGCACAACCTGGTTTAATGGGAGGTGTCCCTGCCCTTGGCAGGGGGGGTTGGAACTAGATGGTCTTTAAAGTCCCTTCCAACTCTAACCATTCTATGATTTTATGCATTCCACAAGAGATACTTTTAAATTTGTTTAAACAATCTAGGCAATTTGAGCAGCAAGCAATCCTGAAATAGCATCAGCTTCACCAAGGAGAAATAAAACATAAGTATTTCAAATGTACGTGTCCTCTCCCAGTTCCTGAACTTACAGAAACTTACTGAAATCTTCGCTTCTTCAAAAAACTTACTCCGTTGTATAACCATGAGGAAAAGCTGGGAAGCATGTACTGAGAAGAACTGCAGATGCATCGTCTTGATTCTTAAAAAACATGAAAGGACTTGGAATAATAGAAACATCAGTCAAGTTAGTATGGCTGACCTACCTGTAGTTTCAGCTTGGATGATATCAGTGCCCAAGTGTAAGCAAAATTAGGGCTTCATCAGCTTTTCTGAGATAGATTCAAGAACAACAGATGAACCATACTGTTATCCCGAGGAAGAATAAGTGAGAAGGTCATGACAAAACCTGGGTCTTGATATAGGTACAGAAGTGATTCACCCACTTCCAGGCAGCAAAGAATCTGCCTCAATATTGGAAAATATTTGTGATTCTTAGAAGTAACATTTCATTTCATAATACCATGTTTTGTTTTGTTTTGTTTTGTTTTTTTTAAATACAAAATGCCTTCCTTTTTTACAGAGGAATTCATTCAAATATTAATGTCTTTACAAATATTTATATAGTTCAGCAACAATGCTCATTTTCACACCCTTGAATGTCAGCTGGCTGAGGTTGGTGTTTCGCACTGCTGTCACTCATTGTCGAGCAGCCGTTACCACTTCACACGCAACCCTCAAAAGCCAGCCTTTCTTTGCTACACTGGATTAAAAATCCTTAAATAGAATCTGGCAATGCCTTCAAAGCATATTCCTGTGTTAATTTCCAATATAATTTCATACATAAATTAAGAAAGCAAATGATGCAAGTGTTTGCTGCAAGAAAGTGTAGCTGCAGTAACTTCAGGGGAGTTCCTACCTCTGCTGGAGCCGATGCTGGCCCGACACCTGGAGACTGCAGGTGACTTTGGGTCTGGCTGTACTGTAGTTCATCATATCAGTAAGGATTCATTCCCACCAGCTTCTTCCATGCTTCCTTCTGCATACATGTAGTCACAGGTGATAAGATAGACTTACCCCAATCTCTTCAGATGAGCATGTAGTACAAACACATAAAGGAGACAGAGGAGATTAATTATATATGATTAGATTATTACAACTGTGTAATTAAATATTGGAATTAATACATACAACTTAATTGCACTTAAAACCAGAAGATTTGCATTACGAAAGAAATTTCTAAAATATTTATTCCAAAGGTGACTAGCATGTGAAATTTCATGTACTTATTGTTCTGGATCAAGTCAAAACATTGGATCAAGGGTATAAAATAATGATGTTTCCCATATAACCTAATTTATAAATTTTAGGTTTTAGATATGTATAAGTAGTCAATATAGTTAATAAAAAAATAATCAAAACTTACAGAGATAAAATACAGATTTTATACTGCATGAAGTTCAGTAATCCAGTGCTCATTACTGTATTAATATGTAATATTTCTCACTTGGCTCCCTAGTTTCTGTTTGGTTTCTCTGTCCTACCTAAATAAAGGTAGGCGCCTCTGCAATGCTCATTGATGCATTTGACTTGAAGAATAGGTGAAAGAAAAGTCACAATTATTTCCTCCTCTTGAACTGCATAGGCTTTCTCATTACATGATGAATGTGGTGTTATTTTTCTATCCCTCTATCTTCACCATCTACATTTACAAGAAGTAAAGCTTCTTTTATTGTTTATCACAAATACGCACAACCACTTACTCTAAAAGGAAGGTCTATAAACATGAACTCCATCAGGCGTGCTTGTTCAGTACTTGGGCAATACTGCCATTCAAAGAAGGAATGTGGGATGACATCTACACTTTCCCATTCTGTAAATATATTGCTGAATCAGGGCACTGAAAAGAAACAGCCCCATTATGCTATTTCGTGTGTGCACTCTGAAGGAGAAGATGCAATAAAATACACATCCATTGTGTGGAAACAATTATATATTTAAAATGAACGCAGAGAGAGACTGTGCCCAACCAATATATGAAAAATGAAGCATCTTCAGCTACAGCAGGAATGCTTGTGGAGGCCTTTACTTAGGAAACAGTCTAATTTCTAATTTCTAATTTCTTCCATTTCTGCTCATCTTCAAGGTTTGCCCAATATTCAACTTAAGTGTCATTTTCCTTTCCTAATTTCATTGTACATAGCTACGTTCCTTTCCATTACACTAAATAATTTCTCTTTCCTGAATGTTTGCTGTAGGCAGGTTTCTTTTCCCTTGTTTCACAATTCTGGTGTCATCTATATTTGGTACTGTATACATAAGACCACCTATACTCAAATAGTTCTTCTGCTCTCTTCTTTGGTACCCTTTCCAGCAACATTTCTCCTATGTTACAAGCAACATGGATTACTCAGTGGTAAGATATCAACAAGAGTTCAAATACTTAAAATCTTATGTCAGGCAAAATAGACCAAAGGGTCCTGTTTGAAAAGAAGGATAGAAAATAAGAAGAACATCCACAAAGAATTGCTGGATGCTTTGATGCCTTATATCCATGGTGTTTGTCAAGTATCTTCCTCTTTATACTTCTTACAGGACTGATTGCTTCATCTGGACTATACAGTGCTCTGCTTGCAGCCAAGCTGAAAGGAGACCGTCACATCCCAGCAAGAGAGACCTGTATGTAGCACATTCTGGAATAACTTAAAGGTCTGAAGATTAATTTCTACTTGTGTGTTTTGAAAGCATCCCAGAAGTTGCAAGAATATATCAGATGATAATATGTAACCCATTTATAAAATCAGAAGCAAAGAATGGATGGGAAATTATATCCTGTTCTAACAAATTGTGACCAACCCCTGAATGTGCAAATGTAACCTGTTTCACGTCAGAAACCTGGAACAAATTAGGATAGTTGTAACCTTGAGAATAGTTTTTCTCCTTATCTTTCTGCACTGTGAAGAATTGAATTAAGCATTGATAAGAACAGTCTTGAGAACTAAATGAATTCATTTTGCATCTGCTTCAAGAGTAAAATGAATGTTGCTATTTTTTAAAATGTTGATAAAAAAAAAGTTCAATTATATACTAGAAAGAATTCTAAGACAAAAGGTAAAGCAACCTTAACCTTCACAATCTTTTGAACTGGATAAGATTGCAGTAAAAAAATAATCATTTAAGTAACACACAATTACATCAACAGAAGGTTTTAATAATTAAAATCTATAAGAGGCAAGTGGCACATACACCCCACTGCAAAATAGTTCCAAATAGACACTTCAGTGCCTGCAATAAGTAGTAAACCAAAACTTTTTGCTAATATATAGATTTCCATGACATTGCTTACCATAACCAATGACTGTCTTTTGGATTGCATTATTTGTAACTCCTGAATACAAAGTGTAATTAGTTTACACTGGATTTAAAGCAATTCATTGTTTTAAGTCTGTTTCACTTTGTCAAAGAGAGTGGAATATAATTTTAAGCAGCATTACTTATTCTCCTATATGAAGTGTCTTCCACTTGTCTCAACTTTCCTTTTCTTTCTTGCTGACACACCAAAGGTCATTCGATTTGACCAGCATTATGTATTGTGGGCACACATGACATCCAGTGAGTTTTGAATCCCAAATCAGTACTATGCTTCTAAATTTACATATTGCTTTATATAACAAAATATAAAAACTGTAGGTATTTCCTCATTTCCTCTGAAATGAGGAAAATTCTGCCTTGACTACAATCGTTCATTTAATTTTGGACTATATTTGGATGCATTTCCTAGTTATTTCTCCTTAATAGGACCAAGGTTTTAAACAGAATAATAGTTTAAAAAAAAAAAAAGTGTGAAGGAGTCTAAATACTTCCATGTTTACAGAAAAATACTAAGGGAGAAGGAAGAAACTCTGCTGGGATTTTGAATTTCCCTCATATCTACAATACTCTTTTATTTACTTGTTGGGCAAGATCATCTTTTTCTTCCACCGTTCAGAGACCACCCTGCCCAGCAGGATCCACATTCATGATTAAGGTTTCCAGGCAGTGATACAGCAAAAGCAAACATATTAGACTAAAGATTTCATCTCTACAGCAACACAGAAAAGAGCAGTATGCCTGCATTTATTTTTTTCCATCTCACCATCTTTTTATTCTACACTTGTCAAGACATCTTGTTACTTCATTCCTTTCCGTTTCTTGGGACACAACAACTGACACATGGTGAATTATGGAAAATCCTAAACACAAATATTAATATACGCCAGCAGAGCATTAAAATTTTCTGAGCTCTCAGCATTTGATTCTTTCTTGAGAAAAAGATTAATTCTGAATTTAAAAATACATCCCAGCTCTAGAGATATGATTTTCCAGAAAAAAAGCACATTTTTATGTGTATGAAACTATATGAAGGAATGCCTAAAACTAGCCAATGTTATTCTGGTCTTGTTTACAAAATATCACCATCTTTTTAACAGCTATGCAAAAAAAATAGTAAAAAAATTCCTCTATAGCAAATTACTCCAAAAAAATAGCTATTAGTTACTTTCAACGATGTGATTGTTAATTAGAGGTTTTTATAGATTACAGAAATGTTCTTTGAATGGTGTAAGAATAAGCAGGGCTGTACTCATCATGGTCATGGAAGCAGAGTCAAGTAACATTTCAAAAACAACAGCACCTTGTGCTAATGAAGAAGCCCTGCCCCTCTAATTTCTCCAGGAAATCTACTTCCCAACTCAATGTCTGCCAAGATATCATCTTCATTACATTACTATTATTCTGCATATGCAAAGTCAGGGTATTGAATACTTAAGTATTTGAGAAAAATCAAATATTCAATTAAACATTCTGTTAAAGCTGAACCTGTTTTCTTAGTCCCTTTCAAGGTTTATGTGGCCCACTGCATGACAAAATGTATTTTATAATTACAGATTGTTGGACACCACCTATAATTTTCCTGTGCTTTCGTAGAACTAAGGACACTGTTATGAATTTATCCATGGGTATAACACAAAGATTTTTCTATCAGAATGTAACATCAGACTCTATCAGACCTTTTAATAGAAAATAGTGGATTCTTCAGAGGAGCAGTAAGAAGAAAATGAGTAAGAAATAGTTTAAAAAATCTGTTTCTTGTATTTTGTCTTCTTTTTCTAAGGTATACACACTCTAGACCTTTCTTTCTATCTTCAAACTTAATGGCAAACCTGTGCACAAAGGACACAGCAAATAGCAGAGCACAGCACAAGCACGTTCATCTTCCTGCAGTATCTGCTTATTTGTACTACAGGCAGGGATTTTTCCCTTTCATACATCATTCACTACTAGCCAGAGTGATTTCACAATGTCAACGCAAAAAAAAACAGCCTTAGCATGAAGAAAAGAAACAGGGAAAAAAAAAAAGAAACCTATCTTTTATTGTTGTTTTGATTATTAGCCACACTGGGCCTTGATTTCATTTTCTCTGCCCTACTTCAGAGTCTCAATTGATAGCAAAGGTCACATGAACAGGACAGAAAAATAAATAACATTTTCTTCCACGTTCTCGGTTTTGAAATTTCTGCTATTGCCTATGAACACAAAGGAAATACCATCTCTCTGATGCACCGAGAAAGGCCCCGATTATAATGCTTCATTGCCTGAATCTCTGTTTCAGTTAAGAAGCTGTTGGGGTGATACTTTCAAAGGCACAAAAGTAGTTAAGGCATCCACGTCTTCCTGGAAATTCATGGGAAGAGGGAGCCTCACCTACATTTGTAGCTTTGTTACAGCTTTCCCCATCTGACTTCTGTTTTTGTAGTTAAGCAAGAAAAATAAGCCAGATCATAAGGGCTGGAAAACAGCTTTACTTACCAAGTTTACAACTTGGAAGAGGAAAAAAATTTTTTCTACTACATTTACTAACCAGATTAATCTTAAAGGAACATATAATTGGAAGTAAACCTACCTCCATTAATTACCAGAAAGTGAAAATACGCATGCAAATCACAACTGAGAGTCAATAAATTTAGAGAATAGCAACTATGATTGCTTTTACCATCCATATATCTTATCATTTCATAAATAGAGCAGGCAATCAACTCATGAAGTCAAGCAAGAACTAGCTGTGAATAGTCCTGCATTAGACATCTGGAGAAAGCAGCTATGTTGTTTTCATCTGAAGTATCCCAAATAAGATCTCCATTCTTGAGAGTTATTTTTCATTTGACACTTCAATTAAGAGAGCTGACTTATTGGTTAGAGTGAAAAAGACTTGTTTTAGGATAACACAGAGACTAACTTGATTTATATAGCCATAGCCACTTAATAACAACACTCTTAATTCTGCCATACAAATGCATCATATGATCATTTCAATTCATTTAAATGAGGTGAAAAATGGTTAAAGTCTACAACAGGAGTCTTAATTACAAAATACTATTTATTTAATCTTCAATTTTAAAAAGGCATTAATGACACTTTTTCTCAAAACAATAAAACTGCTTAAATCCTTTCACCTCAATAGGAATGAAAGAGAAAGAAAAGCATTTTTTTTTCCTTTTTGAAAAATTCCTCACGTACCTGCTAGTGATTTTTGCTTCATTTATGTGAAGTCCTCAATCACGTGGCACAGTCTCTGAGGCAAAGTTCTCCATTCTATGAAGACTACTGCAGACAACAGCAGCCAAAGGAGCCTAACTATGGTTTTAAGCACTTTTTCCCATGGATATTGGGCTGAGGGGACCCATCACAGGTGTTTCTCATAGATACTGCTGGTGAACCAAGATAGCAAAGAGGTCATGACTCTTCTACCCTTCTCTGACCTCTATTTTTAGTGAATGACTTTCACCAGTTCAACCTCAAACACCTATCTTCATAATTTCAGGTCGGCTGAGGTGGTTCCCACATGCTGAAAGCAAGTTGGCATCTTTCAATTTTGCTGCAGCAGGCAGATGTCAGGCCTCAGGTCACCAGCCATCCCGCTCGGGACAACGGGCAGCTGGATAAATCTGCTGATGCATAGACTTGACATCTGTTCTCTAATAGACACAGAAATAGGATTTGTGTGGGCCCACTGCAAAGGAGCTGCTACCAGCCTTCAGTCTGGGGTAACATTTCTGGGGCCACCTTCACGAGCAACGTTTGGTATAGGACTATGCCCTTTCTTAAAAAAATAAAAAAAAGCTCTCAATTTAGTCATCAACATACATTTGCTCCTACAGATTTGCCACAGCCGTGAAATAAGTCTACACGGCTCATGAGAGTTGACATCCTCACTCTGAGCAAAAAAACCAAACATACACGTAATCATGGGGCCTTAATTTCATAACATACTCTGTTGCTTTCCCCCTAGAAAGAAAGAGCTGAATTTATTTTGTATTTGTTCAGCCTCCATCTCACATCAGACAATTCTTGCTTATGTAGGTCAGAAGTCCCCTCTGGGCAGTTGCAGACACATTGCCGAGAAACCCACAGGCCCCAGGTCAGAGAAACTGAAGAGGAGACACAGGTTTTGGTGAGGTAGGCCATCTCATTTCCCCCACTCACACTCATCAAGCTGCATTTTAAAAGAAGAAAGCATCCTTACAATGATTACTCCAACCACCTTCTCTTATCCTTTTTATCAGTCATCCAGCAGCCCCTCCTTAGCAAACCAGCAAAGGATAATAAAAAAAAAAAAACCAGGGAACAACATGGTGTTTCCCAAGCTGCATATTTCACTGTGACCACCCTCTTACCCAGTATCCATCTGTCTCTTCTTCAACAAAAACTAATTAGCCAACGTCTTTTCATAGATAAAACTATTTCTGATGGGTGTCCAGGAGCACCTAAACCAGTTGCATATTAATTAATGACTGGCTCTGTAATGTAAGCACTCCTAAAACTAGAGGCCCTGGTTTATCTCAATGACCAGAGTTATTCCTTTTGTAATAGGATGGTAGATAAACTTAAATTCATCAGTCCTGTATCCCCTGGGAGGGATTTAGCCCACGTGTGTGTGGATACAAAGAAAGACATGGATGACATAATGTAAAGGGTTGCTATATTTTTTGCCAGCAGCTATTTCTTGGGTGCCTGATGGAAGGTGCTCAACAACCTGAATGATTAAAAGCAAGATATTTTTTGCACCATCAGTTGTTTTGCATAAAGTTTCAATAACAAAAAGCAATGGTTTTGCTGAAATACTCATGCTGAGCACTAATGGAACTAAAAATGCACTGCTTCATCATGTCATTGGGAATGCTGGCCAGCGGCATCATGAGGTCTCAAGGAGGGAGAAGCTCAGAGGGAAGACAATGAGCTGGAAGGGTTGTTGGCTTATTTCCCAATTAACTGATCCTTGAGAAGAAAATAAATCTCAGTGAGGGGCAACATCTTAAATGAGGAAAACATGGGGAAGACCGTTGCAGAAACTGAGATTATTTCCTTGTTCATACTGAAGAAGTGCTTAAAAATGAACTCATTAGAGGCCTCTGCATTGTATATAAACTGATCAAAGTTCTCTTGTACATTGAGCTAATCTGTCAAGCAAAGGTTCAGAGTTAATCTGCCTTGCAAAGGGCCAGATTTCCAACGCACTAAGACAACCATTACAGGGTAAAGCTCTGCAGGGACGTCAAACATCAAATCCCTCTGAAAACAGCTAAAAGCAAAGTCTCTTTACCTTGCTGAGCACTACACATCAGCTTTGCTAATCCCTTACAAAAGTTAAATCTTTAGAAGCCAAATCATAAATTAGTATAACACGGTAATTTTTTGTTTTATTATCAAAAACTAATAGCAGAAAAAATCAATTTTGAAAGGGCTCTTTTCTGACTTTAACTTGCCAATTTTGCAAAACTGTAATTTCCCTTGTGGGAAATCCATTATGTTGTGAATATACTACTGTACGTATTGGCTGCTTTTCCGTTAGTTATATCAAGACTTTTGCATAACATACTGTTATTTTGCAGAAGCCACAGTCTCTAGTGGTGAATCAAATCTATGATATAACCTCTTCTTCTCCAGTTCTTTAACACTACTCCTCTCAGTGCATTATTAAGTGTGCTGAAAGCTAATAATTTAAAGGAATGGATGCATTACAGTACGGTTACTCCTGCAGAGAACGCGCTTTTGTGTAAACCCAAGGATTTTAAAAATTCTAAATATGTAAATGAATAATCTGAACTGAGTCACAAAAATCATTACATTGCCCGTAAATATTATGTTTTGTATAAACTTTTAAGGCCACAATAATTTTCTTGCTAAGCATTTCTCTTTATTTCAGATTTGCTTTCCTCCGCAAAAGAGGAATGTGGAGTTCACTTGAAGAAAATATATGTCCTGGGGACATTCTATAATGAATGACTTGGCTTTCTCTCTGGAAGTGCTTGTACTATTTTGAGAAATGGATATATAGTGGGGTGGTTACCAGCAGTTCCTTTTGTTGTAATTTCTGAAATTGAGCTTCTCATGTTTCAGAGAATAATTGATTTTTTAAAATAGCTTTCCTGTAGCTATACAACTCATTTTATTCTGGAACCTATTTTTTTACTTATTTGCTCCTTTTTTTTTTTTTTGCTTCTCTCAGATGTTTAATTACCTTTTACAATAGTATACACAGTCAAACTACACAGCTGCTAAACAGGTTGCTTCCTGGTATCCATTAGCATTCACAAAAGAAAAGAATGCTTTTAGAATTTTGTCAGAGACACTCTAGTTACCTTTTTTCCCTTCCATTATCATATTATGAAAATTGTGCTTTCAATAAAAGTGCTAAAACAATGTGAAATCTCAGTTTTATTGTAACATAAACTTTGCCTGCATTAACATTGTGATTAGGTACTTCACATGACTCAGTGCTATAATGTATATAATATTCCTCTCAAGCCCCCTGAAACAGAGGAGGCTTAAGAACAACTAGATTTAACTTCAAGAGATTAAAAACATGACTTTATGTCTTTATTTCAAATCTTCAAAACTGGTGTTGACATATTTTGTTGTAGACACCAGTGCAATGGGCCTTTAGATCTCACATATATACATAAGTATACACACACACACAAATCAATGACAATAACATTCACAGCATACAGCATCTCCCAGACATCTTCCCTTTAAGTAAGTAGACACAAAAGGAAACAAGTGTTCACAACTATTTTAAAGAAATATGGTCCCTGTTCTTTTTAGATGCTTTGAGAAGGGTACAAAAATAGTTATACAAATCTGCCTGTATCTACCTCATCTCTGCAGATCCTTCTGCCTCCCCATCAGGTCCTTCATAGGTGGTTTGTACCAGTATCTTCTGCTGGGAAATTACCATGTGTTTTTAGTAAAAGCAAGCAGCTGCAACCTTAAAGCAGAGAGTCTACACATGGCTGCTGCCTGACCTTCCTCTGTTTTAGCTTGCTGGGCTTTTTAACTCCCAGACAGGGGAATTAGAACACAGAAACTATTTGAGATGTATTAAACAGTGCCTTGCACCCACTTGACTCTCTGCCAACAGAGGTTTTGAGGAATGAGGATGGAGGAGATGCACTTAGTTTGGAAACTATCTATGGACAATACAGACAGCACTTGAACCGTACTAGCATGTAAATAAAATAAATCATGGTTTAGCTATTGATTTCTAAGTTGTGGAGAAAGATGACCAACCCTGAAAAACCCATTTACTATGACTTAGTGCGAGGGACAATAATTTGCCAAGCTAGAAAACAAAAATATTAAAATTAACATAAGGCGTGACCTATCGCTTATTTGTCACGTATTGTGTTGGTTTTCTCCACCTATCTCATCCATCATCTGCTGGTCAAAAATGAAGCTGAATTCACAAAAAGTCCCCGATGTGTAGACATCAGATATATCAGGAAATAACACATCATGTTTAATATTGGACTAGTGCACTAGATGTTGTCTTCTAATACTAAAGGAGCTGATTATCAGAAAAGAGTTTTGAAGGTTTTTTCAGGTTTTGTTTTTATGGTTTGTTTTAAAATTTTGTACTTTCTTAAATATGTTCTTCAGAAGAACAGTAATATGCTACAAATGTTTAAGGATTTTTCTTCTTTAATTCTACAACAGGAAACAAAACTGTGAGTTATATCTCATTACCAAAATACTTAGCAGCTATATAGCAAGTGGTCAGAGAGCATCATCCTCACCCAGAAATGTTTAAGCCATGCTCATCTCACTCACAAGTTTAAGAATAAAAATCATATAACAGAACAGTACAGATGTCAGGAGCCTGAAATACATTATTTATAACCACGCAGAGAAAGGTCTTATAAAACTAAAAAATTATTTGGGATGATCAAAGGTATGGAACAACTTCTGTATCAGGAACATCAAGTCAAATTAGTATCTTAAGTATTAGATGATCGGATCTATGAAATCACGCATAGAGAAGATGTGCAAAGGTACAGTCATTCACTGTTTCTTTCAAGAGACAAACTAGGAACATCATATCAAGCAAGGCTGAAAAAAAAACCAATGTAAAAGGAGATGGATTTTCATACCCAATGTAGTTAAGCTGCAAAGGTCCTTTTCACCAAATAGTGTAGTATTTATAAGTTTATACGGGTTCAATAGGCAACTTGGAAAGTTCAAAGAAAACATCTGTGAGGGATTATTAGAATTAGCACTTTTGGTCTTGGAAATATCTTGGCTACAAATCCTTAGAGACTAGAAAACAGTACGGGGCAGCAACACAACATTCTCTTACCTTTTCCTACACAGCTCCTGTCAGATGGAGATGGCAACAGGGTTCTGGACTGGATGTTCACCTTTGTAGTGGGCCGGCTGTGTCACTGGGAGTTAATTTGATGTAATGGTCCCTGTTTTCACAGCTTGGCATAGAAGCACC
>JAOXNG010000042.1:7157619-7170795 GCA_028566535.1 Scolopax minor
TTTTTTTTTTTTTTTTTTTTTTTTTTTTTTTTGTGGAAATATTTGAGAAAGAATCCAAAAAATTCATTAAAGTAATTAAGGATTTTCACAATTATTTTCTACTGAAATTGCTCAGACCCAACAATGAAAAAATGATCTTGAGAACAGGTTTTTGTTGGGTTTTTGTTTTTTTCAACTTTGTCTTTACTGCATTAGGGTTCTTTGGACTGGTTGCTTTCTGCAGAGGGTAGCATCGGAAATGAAGGTTGGTTGGTGGTGTGTGCTGACTGATGGCGAAGACTTTCTGCCAAAGCCTTCATCCCTGTGCTCTACCACATCCCTTCTAACCAACACTCATTCAGTCTGGTGTGCTCTGCAACAATGTGCTATTAATGTGATGAATAAATAGCACCAAAGGGTACATACACATATAGACACATACACCCATATACGCACACAGTTTTTTCAACACAAGTAAACTTTTCACATCTGAACTTTAAAGTTTTTCTCTTCTGAACTTCCAGGAACTGTGACCTGATAACAGCTTGACATAACCAGTAAGAAATCTATCAGCATTGAGTTTGAATAGCAAAATTAATTTAATTTAAGTAATTGTATACCACCAGGATTGTTTAGTGAAAAAGGATGGATACTTAACTTTCCCCATTGTAAATTTCAGAAATACCTACCACAATGAGAGAAAATGTGCACATATATATATATGACGCAACTTAAAACATAAAAACGTCAAAAACTATGACAATTTTCTGAAAACCAGCTTCCCCCAACCCAAGCTTAAATGTCTGCTCTACCAAGACACACAGAAATCTCCAGTATATTACGTTTCATTAGTGGGATCACCATTAAAGAAACTTTGTGGAGGATAAAGATGCAGATCAATGAAAGCATGGATTTAGAAAAGAAAATTAAACTATTTGAAAAGGATTACCACAATGGACCAGCTAATGAAGGCCTAACAGCTCTGAAAAAGTAAAAATGTGCCTGATTTGCATTTATATTGTTGTGCAGTTCTGGCAATTGTTTTTTGTATTCTTCCTCAATTATTCCACAAGGATTTTTTTTAGTACTCTAATTAAAGAAATAATAAAATATGGCAATTACTCTATATTTACAAAATTAAAGAGAAAGATACGTGGCCTGACAACAAAGTCTGTTTTCTTAAAGATCCGAGGAACCAAATAAAATTTAAGAAATGAAAATAATCTCTGGAAACTTTGCAGCATCACCAAGTACTCACACAGATCAGGGTCGTGTGAAAACACAACTGAATTCCAACAGAGCTGAACAAAACGTGTGTTTTATCCCGGACATAAATACTCTCCCAGTCCCTTGAGGGACATCACAACAGAGAACATGTGGGAGTGACACTGCTGTCCTTGCCCGCCCAGCAGCCACCAGAACCTGGCTGCTGGCAGTGCAGAGGCAGAAATAACTTTGTTTTGCACAAGAGAGGCACTTCTGAAGTGTGTGACCGCTAAATATTCCTGACTATCCTTGTCTTCCTTTTTACTCTTTATTGCCTCTTACCATCGGGCAGCTCATGCCCTGCCCTCAGGACACATCAGATATCCTGCTACAGGACAGTTCCTGCTAGAACAGGACATGGAGGAGACTAAAGGAAGTCCTGAGGAAGCAATATCAGCACTCTCAGGGGATGCCAACTCACAGGTACTGAGTAATTTAAAAACCTTAACGCCATCTTCTCCTACTGTGGCATGGACAAGGTGCAGAACTCAGCCCTGAAGTTCCCCAGATACAGCTGCTGTGTCTTTGCCAGTGAAGAGGGAGGAGGGTTTGTAGGTTTTCTCTGTTTTCCTCAGCATATCTCAATATAAACAGAAATTACTTTTACCCCCTTTCTATTTTTTCTTAGATTACCTTAATGAACTTTTTCAGAGAGGGAAAAAAAAAAAAATCGAGTTTTCTGGAAAGGGGTATTAATTTAAGCTTTAAATGGTACACTCTTCATTATTTTTGTTGGTTGTTTTCCAGAGTCCTGTAAGTAAAATAAGGTTTCTGGTAAAATGGAAAGACAGATCCATCTTTATGGCCCAACTGCAATTTGTATTTATATTGGATTCAAGTGAGGTCTGTTATTGAACAGCTCACGCAAACTAGTGGTAACTTCTGTTTTAATACAGAAAGTATTTCTAAGTAAAGTATGACTTGACATAAACCTTATGTGTTTATGCTTTGCTTTTAATATTTCATGGCTTGTCTTCAGGGTAGAAAGTATTTATCTACAAGATGGAAAAAATAAGCTTTTTGACCTTTTTTTCTTTTGTCACACTTAAGGACTTTACTAGTGTTAACCATCACAAGTGCTTAAAAAAAATCTCCTGCTGCCAACAACACATTACGCACTCAATAAGGCTGGATTTTACTATGTTACTTTGGTGTATATGTGTATAAAAAACTAGCATGGAAAAAACATTTTTCAATGTTTAGGAAAAACAGCTTATGTCATAGCACAAGAAAATATATACAGACCTAAATCCTCTGAGAAAAAAAATGATATGCATGAGGGTTCTGTGACCTAGCTAGTTATATAAACAGTATCTTTTATTTTTTAAATGAAAAAAAAATAAAAAAATTAAACTAAACCTGAAGTAAGGAAACAGTTGCATCTGAAGACTGAATTTTGTTATTTTGTCATTAAAAGACTGAGAAAATTGAAAATGCAAGGAGTTGGGTGTAGCCCATCATTGTTTCTCATGCATACAAACATGTAAGCTTATAAAATATAAAAGAAAATATCGGACATTTTCATTAAACTAACAGGTGTTAATGTTTAGCCACATCCTTTTGTGGGATAAAATTAAATACTCCAATGTGTTTTTGTACTTCAGTGATTTCAATTTATTTTACTATCTTACTCGAGCAAGTTTTTCACTGCACTTTGTCCCTTTTATAACATAATGTGTCATGTCTTCAAAATCCATCCCTGATTTGGAAGGATGTTGCTTGCATACAAGAGAGTAGCATCTCCCTGGGTAAATGAGCAGAGACCGCAGCCAGGTGCAACGTGTTATCAGCTCACACATTTAGTTTACAAGCCGTTGTATGAATGATAACATTTAACTCTGCCTGAAATGAGATAAATTCGCAAATCTATACAGGTTAAATGAAAGATGTGAAATAATCTGTCTACAAACTAAATGGAATCTCAAGCAGCAGTGTGGAGTGGGGAAGAAGCCATTTGGCAGAGCTGAAACTCAGTGAATGAGGAGTTCTTGTACCTGGAAAAAAGGTTCAGGTTCCCATTCACTTGGGCTTAACAGCAGTTCAGGTTTAGTTTGTAATATAAATGAGTCCTCCAATATCTAAATATTACCTCTAACTTGTGCAAACAGGCTTTTATTATTTTTAATTTAAACCAACGGATTCTGGATTATGGGGGTTTTATTATTATTATTTATTAAGCATGCACAGTGCTTAAGCCACTTGGAATATTGTTCCATAAAAGTTCCTACATGGTAATGTCTTCTGTTATTTAGGTTGGAATACTGCACATAAATTGAGTTTCTGAAGGGAAGTTTTCTGAATATCATTAAAAAAAAAAAAGAAAATTTACTATCTTCATATGGCTACATTTTGCTATCTGAGTTTTGAAAATGCAGAGAAAATGTGATTTCAGAAACACTAATACACATTTCTGAAGTGAAATTATTGTCTACAGCCTTGCAGTTGCTCAGTAAGATGTTTGCCATTTTCACTAAGACCAGGTCTCCAATTCACACACACAAAAAAATATAAAAAAATCTGAGTGTCACACCTTTTAACAAAAATACATGTTAGAACAAAAAACCTGCAGGATCCTGTGAAACAAAGTTTAGTTCAAAGCCTTCTGACTACTTTCTTGATAATAAGTGTTGTAAAATTACAGTAAAATACATTTAATGGCTATTGCAAGCATACCAACCAGTTTTATAAATGGAGGGAATTCAGAAAAACAAAACAAGAATCCAGACCTGCTAATACTGTAGAAGAAGGAGGTAGGAAGGCAAATAAATTTAATGACCTGTTGAAGTACATTTCCTGTTCTCCTATCAACAATACCTTAATTACTGCCTATACAAAAAAGAGTGTTCTTGCTGACCAAATATCCTAAGTGTGCCATTCACATCCCACCAAAAGAAAAAGAAGAAATTCTCACATATATAATACTCAGTTTAAGAAATACCTTTAGGGCAGTCATTAGACAAGACATACTGGTCATGCCTTTCCAGCTGGCTAAAGGCACCAGACAAGCACATAGCCATAGCAGTATCTCCATTTCGTCTTGATGATTGAGCATATACCATATATTGAGAAAGACTTCATCTTTTTATACCAATATTGAGAAATAAACCCCTGTCATCCTCTTTCAAGTCCCATGTCCCCATCTACTCTGCTTACCTTCTGAATACATTGAAACCTGGAGTAGACTGTGTTTAAGTGTGATGAAAAAGCAGAAGTTGATTAGGAAAATTAGTGAGCACCATTAATGTATTGGCTTTAATATCAACTTGCACTACAGGTCTGTAAGCATCAACCAAGCACCATGTGGCATCAAAAAATAATACTAAATATATTTTCTGTAGATTTTCTTCTTGTGCCAAGAAGCTGCAGTACATTCAGATCACCAAGCTGAGCTGAACAACTTCACGTTGAATTAATTTTCAGCATATTACTAATTGCTGCTATAATTCTTTCAGCTGTACAGCTGTTCTCTGCAGTGCACCCAGTGCAAGAGGAAGCTTTTTTTTTCAGGAAACACACATTTCAAAACCAGCCTGCAGCATTGCTGGTTGCTTGAACAACAGTCATCCAAGGTTACTAAAAGCAAACGTCAGGCACACCAAAGCGTTTTGCTGAAGGTGTCACATACTGTGACAAATCCCACAGACAGGTAAGAGTCACAATCAGATGTTTGAAGTTACACTTACAGAACTGCCTGACCTCCTGAAGCTGAAGATAACGTAAGGTTTCTGCAGTGTTTATAAAGTCAACTCTGCTACAGGTCAGGATTTTCCATTTAAAATTTGCCAAGTGGCTTAATTTTCTCTGAAGGGTTTGTGGTAATAGAGATTCGGAAAGATATATATTATTTACCAAGTCTGAACTAAAAAAAGAAAAGGTCAAAGCTTGGCCAAAGCTCAGACTTAGTGGTATTTCCTAATGTAAGCACACAGGAGGAATGGGAAAACCCTTCTTATGAGATTTCTCTACAATGGAGCTCAGCTCACAAAATTCACCCGAGCTCAGCTCGGGTGAATTTAACTGGACCCTGACCTATCATAATTTTATTACAGAACCACACATCTGTGGTTTTATGGCAGGCTCTCAATTACTAAGCTATGATAATGACCACTTCTTATTTATATTGCAAAAGAGTTTGAAGAGTGTGCTCTGCCAGGGGCTGTATGAAGGGGTAGGAAAATGCAGCAGCAGCGAGGAGATCTTGCAACATAATTACCTGCGTTAGAACATCTCACGCACAGTATTGTTCACAAATTAGCTTGATAGCCCAAACTTTTAATGACCTTTTAACTTGTGTGGGAATAATTTCTGCAGCAGCCCTTTTTAGTTTCTGTAATTAAAGTCATTTAAAAGTTTTAACTGGAAAGTACACTCAAGGCACACAGGCTGATAAAGGGAAACATAGCTTCAAGAGCTCTTTCTTCCTCCCCTATGCAGAGCTCCCACTGTGTCAGAAAATTACAGAATGTCCATCTTTCAATTTGGCTCAGCAACAAAGGATTTCCACCTACTCACTCCATGCTTTTCGTATTTTTATTTTTAAATCTGCATGCTTTAAAGAAAAAAAAAAAAAAAAAAAAAGTAATGGGCTGCTATGAGTATGTGCCAATACTAAATGGGAACAGAAAACTGGAAGAAAGTTTGGAGAACACAGAAGCCAGGAAACCATACAGAGCCATTCCCCTGGTTCAAGTGCTGAAGCATTTGTGTGCTCCAACTTTTTTTTTTCTTTTGAGTTTTAGCTTTTCTAATTAGTTTTTAAGGCTACTATACTTGTTATGCCCATTTTTAAATTGATTTGGGTATTAATTGCTTTCCATATATAGATGATTGCTTTCTTTCACTTAGAGACCCATGTGCAAGTTGAACTTTGAATGGGCCAAGGAAAACATGTAAAGGACCAGGTTTTAAAGATACTGAAGCAATGGAAAAGAAATGCAGGTGTGAGGAGCGATTTTCAAATAATCTAATTCTTTAAACACAGTGTGGAAATTAGTATCTTGTATCATGACGTTGGTATAGAAATTATGCAGCCTTAATACTTTTTCAGAAGCACCCCAAAGAGATAAGTTTTGATTTTTGTATTATGCTCACTATAGATGCTGACCAACCTCCAAATGACATAGATCAGGACTAATCAAAAACCATTCTGAAGGGAAATATTTTTAAGCTACTAGTTTAATTTAGTAAACACAAAAAGCTCCTGTATTCAAAAGGAATTTTAGCACTTGGTACAACAATTGAAATGGATGAATTCAAACTCCCTTCTCCCCTCCCACTATAAATTATTACAAAAGAATAAATCCGTGACATTCTACTATAATCCACCTAAAACTTATATATAGTTAATAGTTCCCAAAGACAGCAGAAGGTTAGACTGGGATTACTTTTTGTTTTTTAAATGTACATCTATGAATACTCCCTCTAGTTTCAATACTCCGCAAACAAAAAGCTACCAGAATATTGGTTATAATAAAACGTTATATTGTAAATCAAGCAACATCCATATACACAGTACAAAAAAAAAAATGTTTCAAAACCATAAAAACTGCATGTGTTTGACCCATGGTTCACTGAACTGAAGTTTAATACACTACATAAAACACTGTGTCAGGAAGTGCCTTTTCAGAAGACGTCTGTAGTACACTCACCCTCTTTTATCTGGGGCTTTCCAACTTGAGAAATTATTCTGTACTTTAAATAACAATTACACAGCCTCACCATATATGTAATTAAACTGCATTCATTATGAGATTATTAGCCTATTAAAGCCATCAACCTCTCACTGATAAATAATCAGTATAACTATGTGCACTTGCCTTGTGGTTATAATTAAATAACGATAGCTCGTTTATTGCTGCGTGCCTACATCATGCCTACCCTGCAACCATTAACAGGGTTAACGATGATTTCCTTTCATTGGTTTAAGGTGACAACCTGCAATAACAAATATCAGGCAGGAGGGTATTTGGCCTCACACTCAGAATTTTGGCCATTACACTTTTGTTTTAAAAGATTTACCCTAGGTAAATTTACCTTAAATGCTAAGATTTACCCTAGGTTGGCAGAGCCATACCTATATGAAAAGTTGCCTTATGGAGGGCACAGAAGTAAAGACTGTATTGGGAGGATTGTATCAAATGCTGCAGAAATGAGAGGAAAGCTAGACCTTGGAAGAAAGTACCACCAAAAAATGTTATTTACTTACCTGCCAGTACTACGCAAGAAATTTTCTGTGGTCTGCCTCAGATTTTGCAGCAGTGTCATGGACCACCCTGCAAACCTCTGCTATTAAATATTATAGGTGGGATTGGCACAACTCCACTCATGCACATGCATCAGAGGAAGAGATTTCCCTGTCCTCCTGCTTGCACAGGGCCACAGCAGATAGCTGGGGCTGAGAAAAGCACAGCTGAGCTTCATGGAGGAGATATGGTTTTCTCACTTCAGCAAAAATAAAACCTTTCATAATTGCCTCAAAAATCTTAAGGGGAAAAAAAAACAAAACAAGCAACTGAAAAGTATGAGTTTGCAGCAGTCACTCAATTAGGAACTGAACAGTCATCCTTGGTTTCAAGTACCTTCTGCTTCTGCTATAAATATTAAATTTTGTATAAATTATTATGTATCCACAGAACTTTTCTTTTTCTTTTCTCTATTTAAAGGTAACAGCAGATTGAAAAAAAAAAAAGTGGCACTCCTTTTGAATGTATCAAACAACATAACGTACTGTTCACCAAAAATTGCTATAGCAATTTATGGTCTGTCCTCTAAATCACTTCATGTAAAATCACATAACAAGAAGGTCTTATTTTCATGCTGTCCTGAACATCTAAAACTCCTATTTTATATGCTAGATGTAAAGTTAACCTCGGGTATATTTACTTCCATGTGTGTATTCTACCTTCTCTTTTTATACGCGCTGGGCATCACGAACTTTGAGTAAAAAGGAGCGTAGGAAACACATACCTTTCCAAAAGATAAGCAATATCCCTCAGAAATAATGCTGACTTGGGCCTTTGGGTGAAATTAATTTCCATGCAGAAGACCAACATATCACTTAAATTCTACTTAAGCCTCACTTTGCTGGCATAGTTAGATTTCGACAGATCATGAGCTTTATGGTTTTCCCCCTTGGACAGCAGTGGAATCTGGTCTTGCCAAGATGTTCAGAGCATCTTCAAAGGTACATATTGAGCAGGCATAAAAAAAAAAGGAAAAAAAAATGATAAATTTCTGATATTCACATTCTAAATAAGGATCCATGGAGGTCTTGGTGCTGAAAATGGCTCAGTACAAGGCAAAACCTGCCCTCTCATTCCCAAAGATGTTGTGTCAGATTTTTTGCCGTTCATCAATAGAAAATAAAAAAAATCCTGCAGAATGTGAAAGCTCCATATAAGCCCGGTGATTAAACTGGACAATGCCAGTCTATTAGTTAACCTCAAGACAAACATACAGAACTAGAATATTAATCCCACCTCAACTGTTTGTAATAACTGATTTTTATATCTCACATTAATTTACTTTGAGTACATAAGCAGCTTTCAGGTAATACAGCCATTCTCTGTCAAATGAAAGAAATGAAAATCACATCCATTTGTTATTTTGCCATGTTAATCTGCTTTGTTTCATTCCTGTTTCACCATGGTAACACTCCAGCCAATTGTAAAATTTTAGGAATACAGATAAACACATCAAATAATTCATTCAGAGGTCTGTCTGGTATATTGGTTTTAGAGCTTATATGGAATATCTGTATCATTTGTAAACAGGAGTTATATGCTGCTTATCTTCTGAGGCATTGGAAAGCTTCATGAAGTCCTAAGCAATGACACTAGTTTTCTGAACTTAGAAATAGCATTTTTTCCATCACTTCAAATATTACAAATACACACCAGAGATGGAAATCTATAAAATATTTCCTAACCTCTTTTTATAATAAAACACTATGGACAAATAAAATTAAGTAACATGGTAATCTCTGGTAAAAGCTAAAATTTTTAGCTGATCCCTAACATTCAATCCTACGTGCTGAACAATCTGGAAGGAGTTTGTTACCTATTTTTTATATTACTTAAATTGAACATTTTGGTCTAACAAAAGATAGAAAAAATACTCAATATGCACTTGTCCTAGATATAAAGACCATGTTTTAGGGTTTTTGTTTAGAAGATGGGATCCTGTAAAAGCATTACGAGGTTTACTCAGTGAGACTGAGACCACATGGATAATTGAAAAATAAAAAAGGATTTTCAAGATTACATCTCATGTTTTCAAATACAGGCTGTAGGTGCAGGCCCACTCTGCCTAAACTGCAGCCCCCACATCACACACTAGTTAACTACGAAGCTTATAATTTTTCCTACTTGTTGGCTGTGGGATTTTTGTTATATCCAGGGAATACCTCTCTATATTTCTACCATATTTGCAATTCAACTTTTCCCTAAAACAACTGTTAAAACAACAAATATGTCAAAAGAAAGTACCTGCACAAAAGAAATATACATTAGTCTGCCAAAAAGGCAGCCTAAAAATCCTATTTCTTTTTGACTGAAGAGGTTTTCAAGCTGAACAAAATGCATCATTTCTTTTCAGCGATAGCTCAGAATTGGCCAATTTTGCCTTTTGATCATTCATAGTATTGATAGAGTCATAACACAGAGGAAAGCTAAAAAGAGGTCCTGAAAGCTTTTAATTGCTCCCTTTCTGAGCCATCTTGTACTAATCTTCCTTTACCACACCAGGCCCTTTCTGTTCTTCCGGGACATAGTTTATGAGACTTCTCATATTTATTGTTCAAATTATGCACCTAGTAAAGAGAAATGATGCAGAAACTCAGAAAAAAACTCAAGTAAAACTTATCAGTAAGTTTACCTCTTCCCAGAGTTGCCATCTCCATTTATAAAGCAGTTCCCCTGTCACCACCTACAGATAATCTTTAGATGGTGGAACAGGTATTCTCACATTACCTTTTGGCATGAGCTATCACATAAGTCAACATCCACAGAAAGGAAAACACAGAACAAAAATATTTATAGTTCTTGAAAGACCACTGTCAGGTTTATATTTCTTAATTTGATGCATATTAGACAAAATAAAAAGCAAGAGAGTAAAGCAATAAAGAAAAAGAGAAGTTAAAGTGCTTAGAGAGATTAATTCTCAAAGCAAGACAATGAAGTGGCAGGAACATAGAGCTAAACTGGTGGCAAATCTTTCTGAGGTTATAAAAGAGCTGAGTGGACAGATGGATTGGGCAATCATTTGATACGAATCAGTTCATAACAAAGATAAAACACAAAATGAGAAAGAGATGCTTCATGTCTGAAAACGGCAGGTTCAGGAACAGGGAGTTACCAGCTGACCTTGCTAAAACAACTGCTACGAGATACTTAAACAGGTGGGACAAGCAATGGAAGAAACGAAATTCAGAAGATGGAAGAGAAATCAATGCCCTGCTCCATGGCAAGCCATTTAAAGGCAAACAAGACACAAAGAATAGCAAGTGGGTGATGGAAAAGTTCGTACGTGAGCAGGGGAATGGAAAAGGGAACCCACAGAAAAATAGGAAATAAATTAATTGATAGATTTTATTCTGAGACAAACAAAACCGATAGACCTTGTCTGCAATTAATAGTAGCTTGTATACTGTAGAGCTTTGCCATGCTCTATGTGAAATATACAAGGGTGCAGCTTCAAATTGCCAACACTTTACTCATTTGGCATTAACCAAGAGTCCTTGTCCACCCAACCACCAGATCCTTTGGAATATTTGACAACCTGACCTACACAACTGTTTTGTGAGTTTACTTTTGTAATACCCACTAAATCTCCAGTTTTTATTACTGAATGGACCCAAATACTGTAGTTTTATGCCTGTTGACAATGGCTGTGTGTGAATAGCTTTTACTCACATACAGGAACTAAATCAATCCAATAAACTCACTGCAGTTTTCATGGTCTGTTATCAAGCAGCATTTAGAAATGAAAAAAAGAATGTTAGGCAAAGGAAAATACATTCATATTGGACAACTGGCACTTCAAGCACTAAAGGAAGTTCAGTGTTCCCACCACCATGCCAACTTACTTCGTGAGCAACCGTACAGTTTTGATTTTATAAAACTGAGCCAAATCAGGAAACCTAAGCAACCCATGGGGACAAGTTATTTATAAGGACCCTGCTGTTCGACTGGATACAAGATGCCTGAGTGCACAGCAATGCCTCTAAGCCCAGCAAGTCCTATTAAGCAAAATAGTTTGTATTTTGCACCAAGCTGTTTTCTTACTGTATGCTCTGGGCACAAACAATTGAAATGCTTCCTTCAGCACTGCCATCAGCTTTATCATCACTATTATTGAATTGTAATTGCACAGTAATTCTTATGCAAAGGCCAAGGAGATGATCTGCTGACTTTAAAATTTTTCTCCTAAATTTTAATATATAGAGTGCGGAAGAGTAAACTCTCATATTGTTCAAATATGCAAAAAAAAAGAGATACTATTATTCAAGGAGAGATTTTGTTAGCAGTTAACTAGTAGTCCTGTACACATACCTACGTATATTTATTTCTCTGTATTTGAGCAAACTTAAACTAAATGAAAAAAAAAAAACAACTAAAAATACTTGGGCTGTAACTTCACTCTCTGAGAGTGCAGCATTTAATTGTTAGGAAGTTTGTTTATAAAACTGTGATACAGATGGTCCATTAGTGTCTCTGAGATAGATATAAGGCTGAGATAGTATAAAGGATTTTATCAAAATCACCCTGTAATTTAGTAACCTTATTTAAATCAATTATTTCAAACTTCTCAAAGGGGAGTAAATTTGTATTAAACTGTTGATTCATAGCAGGAAAAAGTGGGGGGAAAAGGACCACCCCAGTTTATCACAGAGCTCATCTGGAAAGACCATGATAATTTGTTTAGGACTCCACACATCAGCATTTGAACAACGCTAGCTGTCACCCACACTACTTGGGGACCTTCAGATACACTTTATGCTGGAAAAACTACCTGAGCCTGTGAATTCTTTACAACAGTTCCTAAGTCAGACCTTCTCATGGCTTAAATTACCATTTCTGAAGACTTCAGAATTACTTTTTGTATACATATATGGACACAAACACACATACACTATTATTCTGCTTCTAAGAATTGGTTATTGAACTCAGTGGAAAATAAATTCCTAAAAATCAAACCAACTTTCAGCCTACAATATAGAAGCCAATTAAATTTCTGTCTGAGACGACTTAAATGCAGGTATTTCTCCAGCAATTTATAGACTTTAAGTAACAGGAAGACAAGTTACTGTCATTAGCATTAACGTTGACTTAAGTATCCAACGGACTTGAAAACAAAGAGGTATTACAAGAGTTCTTCACTAGAGACTTGCCAGGAGAAAACAGTTTGTGAATATTAGCAGAGATGGTCTGTGACTGGACTGCCTTCTTGCCTACTATGAGCTTATAATTTGCAAGCGTGGCTTGCTCCAGGTTTGGAGCTAAGTATTTTAATACCATATATTGACATTTTCAAAAGCAAGCAGATATATATAGTAAGTGTGCATTTGAAAAATGGGGGCATGTTTTCTCCATTTTACTCACTATGTAGCATTTGCCTCTGCAGCTATTCCAAATGAACAGACCACCCCAAGGGCAAATCCATATGAGAATTTGTTCCTTTATTAAGTATGCACATTATCAATCTCAATCAGTAGCTAACGTACTACCCTTTTTGTTTATTATGTTTATAAAAACATTTCCTGACTTTCATTCACCAGAGACTAGTGACAAAATATCAAAGCCATCTCTCTAATTTTACTGTTCTTAACCTCAATACATAGTCTCCTCCATATCATCTAAATACATACAACATTTCTCTACAAGCTTCCATAATCCCCTACCAATAACATCCCCATGTCTCTTATTTCATTTT
>JAOXNG010000042.1:7193789-7210854 GCA_028566535.1 Scolopax minor
GACATAACATAAATATATTGATTAATGCTTTTCTTGAAGAAAAATTTTATTTTCTGTGGATTAAAAGGTTATATTATACTTCCAAATTGCTCAAAAGGATCTACAGCCTCTAGAAGAAATTACTTTACATATGCAACCCCAGCTACCATGGATGTCTGAATGCTGTTATAATAACTGAAATAAAAATATCTCTTCAGCTTGTAAGCACGAAGAATTACAGGAGGATATTTAGTTAGGGATGCATAGGAAAGACTCTCAAACTGGCTTAAGGTGTAGTAGCTATGTATAGCTATATATATGTAGCTAAATGCACTTAACTCTAAGGGGGCATACAAGTTGATGTACTGTCCAAGAGGAGCCCCTCAGGTGGAGAGCAGATCCTTGCACAAACACCACACTGGATCTGAAAAACATCGAGCATCTTCTGCCAACAGCTGTGATGCACAGACACCCCACGTGTGTCCACTGGAAAAGTGGCTGCTTGTGCTAAAGTGGCACGAAAAATATTATCATTGAATTACAGCATTTCTTAAGGTTTTTAAACTTTTACTTTTGCTCTATTCCAAACAAAATAAACTCCTGTTTTCTAGTGTTTTCATTCTTTCCCCATGGGATCAGAAAGTAATTATCTATTTTTTTTATACTTACTTTTTAATGAGTTAGATACATTGCTTTGGCTGAAAAGCTTATTTTAAAAAAACAAAATAGTTATTATTTAATAATGAAACCAATAATATGTCTTTCTGGTAATGTATTTATCTAGGATTTTTCTTTTTACTTTGTTTATTTTTCCGCTTCAATACCTTCTGCAAATTACTTATTATTATAATTAAGATAAAGCAGTGATTGCAAAAGTTCCACAAAACAAAGTGTTTACAGGAATTTGGGCAGCACAAATTAGATTACATAAAACACGACGTTTCAAAACAGCAGTTCAGCGGCCTCACTGATAGCGCCACAAGAGGCAGCGCTCTTTTAAAACTGCATGAGCTTTAAAGCAACCTCAGCATTTGAAACAGAAGTTACAGACTAGAGTAATACTTCGTTATACCTGCAAAATGGCACAGCAATAATATTATCTAGAAAGGTGACTTTGTGGCAGGTAGGAAGTGAAGAAAGAAGCTGAGTCATTTATCATGGGAAGACAAATTCTTTTAACTCATTGACAACATATCATACACCATATACCCAAACATAATTTCACATTTTTTTTTCCTAAATAATTCAGCCAGGATTACTATGACAAACACAATATTGAGATATACTTTAAAGGGCACTATTACAAGGTGAAACCCTTGAGCAGTTAAAATAAACTCCTTCTCAACAACAGAAAATGCCACCATTGACTCCTGTGTACATGTAAGATCTCAGTCTCACATGAGGGTCGTTTGCAGGGTGACAATGGCTGATGCTCTCCAGGGCCTGGCAGCAGCAGTTCTGTATCGTGCTCTCACATCACATGCAAAACATATGGATGTATTGATGTAAACAAAATCACCAAACTCTTAAATCACCCTCTGCAGGAAACAAGAGTTTGCAGGGCAATGTTTTTTTGATTTAGCAAATCTTTGTCTTTCACATTTGACTAAATTTTACTATATTAAGCGATCTGAATATATTGTACACAATTTTTATATAAATTTTGATAGAAAATTCAGACTTCTTTACATCTAAAAATATATAGTGTGATTGAATACAACAGCCTAGTTGCCTAAATTTTTCTCAGATTGCAGAGATCTTGTTTAAGTTAAATGGGGGGAAGATAAATGAAGGGAAGATAAATAGAGTCACCGAAGTTGTGCTGGTACATAGAGAAACAGACACACTTCTGTGTTTATAATGAATGTGAAGGTGTAACAGTCCCTACAAAGCATCTTCCTCAGCAATCTGTCCTTCTTATTTTACCCTCTGGCTTACCTTTTTTGGCCAGGATTCTCACCTCCTTCTCCCAGTTTCCCGAGCCACAGGTGGCTTCCCAAAAAAGCATCTCTTTTGCAACTAAACCTTACCTTCATTCTGTGACATTCCTTCACTAATAGTGGTGATGTTCCTCTTGTAAATATTTCACTACGGTGAGGGTTTTCATCTTGGATTTAGGGTAAAACCGGGCATAGGAGGGATGTGAGCAGGCTCTTGAATAAACAGAAAGAGCTCTCTGTAACATGAAGAGCAGAAAAAAGACAAACATTGTGAAGCAATGGAAATGGATTTGTGAGGTGACTATGCTGTTTTCAGTAGGTTTTGTTTTATAAAGCTTTATTTACACAATATATATCAAAATGTTTACAACAAATCTACAGCAAACTGAGACAAAATTGGCTTTGTAATGGCTGATATTCTACACCTTGAGAAAGTAAAATATTACCCAACAAAGCAAACAAGACAACCATTTTATGAAATAGAGCAGAGCAGTTTCCTCTAATGCAGGAATCACGGATTAAATTTCCTGGCTTGCAATACACAGGAGGTCAGAAAAGATGTTTATAATGGCACTTTCTTGTTTAAAAATCTATGAAAACAACTGATTGGTCTGTCAGGTTCAGGCTTCATTCTGCTCTGTTACTTTCCAGTTTGACCTCTTAATCTCATCCATCTCTGAAACCAAGTTAGTATCTCCCTAAATTCACTTAAGTTCTCCTTCAAAAGTTCTGAAATCAGTGAGAATTTTTCCATTGGGCACAGGTTGGACCTAAGGCCTATTTATGTTAAAAATATATATGGATGTATAGAATATATTCCAAGTATATCTTAGTCTTTATGTAAAATACTCATTTGAGTTCCACACTCACTCCCAGTAAATTAAATTAATTATATTGCTTTTCATCTTTTCGTTTTGTTTTGTAGCACTAACAGTAAGCACAACCAATAGTCAAACCCCAACTAATTTATTTCTAAAATGCACGAAATTAAGTAATGCATATAGCATCTAATACCATCAACACAAACCCATCATCAGAGGGACTGAAGGCACAATTTACCTTGTGTGGGACAAAGTGTTCCACACATTTTGATCTGACCTTTTACTTTGGCTTTCTTGGCTGTGTTCATGTCTCCAAAACTAAATTTTATTGGTGTTTTGGAGAAGGGAAAGACATTCTTATCTCCATCTCATGATGAAAGATATTTCTCTTCAAACACAAGTGGAAGAAGCTGCACCCCATGATCTTTCTGAAATGCCTTGGCTTCCTGTGCTCCACACCTGGACCAAAATGACACCCCTGTGGCAAGTGAATGCTGAATTTGAATGCTATCAAAAAGAAGATGATGCTGGAAGTGAATACACCTAAAGACTTTTGTTTTGTCTAGAAACAATCAGAAAATGTTACTGAGTATCAAAAGTCATGAATATTAAAACTGAAGGGAAATAATTGCCCTACTTAAATTTTTAAAAAATTAACTCAGTTTTTATTTTCAGAAAAAATAAAAGCACCCCTAAATACTATGAGGAGTAGTGTATCTGAAAGCTAATCATTAATGAGTTGTAAGCAGAAAACATTAATTGTATATACTCTTTGTGAATTTCTAATTACCTTGTACCATTTTCCCTAATGATAGTAAGCATATTAGGATGTGCCATACTTTCTAATAATCTGCATTAGTTATTTATGCTATATTTATACTCCTAAATGTGTTGAAACATTTTAAGCAATTCAGAATATTTGCAAAGTCTAATCAACTCAGATAAGCCCTGGTTCAGGAAAGCACTTAAGCATTTGTTTTGCTGTGTTTTCAAAAGAGACTATAATACATTCAAAAAGACAAAAATCCTCAAATTAGTTATCCAGGTATGTAACCTCTATTCATAATTCTATATTTCAGACTCTGTTAAAAGAAGTAAAAATAACTTGGCAAAATGTAAGTGTATAATAAAGGAAAATATGAATGTTGTTTAATCACACTGATTAAATCCTGGGCAGTCATGGTATTGTTCTTATAAAAATAGAACCACATAAAATGCTTATTTAGCATAAACTCCATGCTCTAGACTTTGAAGGAAATGGACTTCTATACAGTAACTAACAACCTTTCTCCTGAGACGCAAATTGGTCTTCTCTGCACCCAAACTTTGACACAAAACATGTGCACAACCCAAACCTTTGCATTTCCATATTTTCATTGCTCCATAAGCCTCACTCCAACAGATTTATCCTGTCCAAGTGGGACTCAACATGCACCGTCTCCCTTCTGCTCAGTAAATAGGAGTCACTACAGGGCAGTACTAACACCCACCTTTGCCAGAAGCTAATGGAAATTCCTCTCTTTTTCCAGCCTGAGCAATCAGTATTCACTGACAGGGCAACAATCCCTCTTGTTTTAAACAACTTGAGCACTTGTAAGATCAAAGTCAAAACCACTAGTGACAGCCAATATTAGAGAAGGGATCATCTGCTGAGCACAACACCTATCCTAGAGTGGCAAATCCCTGGAAATACTCCTGATAAGCCCGAGCATAAAAGCCTGAATTAATTTGTTAGCTCTCAGGCAGTCACACCATAGGAGAGAGTTTCAGATGACCCTCAGCAGAGAGGCAGCACCTCTATGCCCAGAATGGTCCTCCTCAGCAAGGATAAAGGCAGCAAGAAAACATGGACTGCTCCCCCTCTTCCCTCCATCCAGCAGCCATACTCACAGAGACACCACCCAACTCAGGGCAAACAGCATGAGCCCTTCCAAGAGAAAGAGCTGGCTCACAATTTGGTATTTTAGGACCAGGATCCAAAAACTTGGTTTAAACAAATTCACTGTTTCTCTCTGCTAGGAGTCATTAATTTTGATAGGAAAAAGTGTGTTTTGTAATATTATTATAAATCATACTTGTTACTCTAGCAGTCGTGCTCAGCTACTGCACTGAGATAGAAGCAGAGATTGTTAATTATGTGCCAAAATAAAGATTATAATATATGCTATCATTAACCGTTCCTTTATGTTTTATGAACTTATAAATAATTTCTTCCTCAGCCATTATAAAATTATTTTGCATAAAGACCTTTGATGCACTCCTGCTAGGGCCTCCACTTACAAGCCCCTCCAGGTAAGTATTTATTATATATTTTTAATCATCTCTGGAAGATGATGTACCTTTCACAACTCAAATACATGTTCACTTTTTTTTTTCTATTGCCAATGACATTATGCACAAAGGGCTTCAGTTGGCATCTGGTTTGCTTGTACTTTGTTGTCAAGCTTAGGGCAATCTTACTACCCAGAGCAAGTGAGCCAGCGCTGCTCATCCCTTTGTCTGACAGTCTCCCAAATGCCTTCCAGGTGAGTTTGATCTCCTGGCAGGCTGAAGAGATGCTCCAGAGATGCACAAGTGCACTAACCAGACTGACAGTGGACATCAGGTGCAGAAGATAGTCCATGTTCTTTGTCTTGTTGTAATACCTAAAGGCGAAAAAACAGGGGCTACCAGCTGCTGGGTGATATACATCCACACAGCACGCTGAAAACAGGCAGGGTTGGGCTCAGGCATCTCCCTTTCCTGGACTTCTTCTGGTGTCAGAGGTCTGTGTCAGCAGCAGCCACAGAGCTGTTGTACCGTGTGTCCCTGAGCAGACGATGGCTCCACTTCACATCTCCCTGGTGCCCTGACCCTACGGCTCCACGTGCAAACCTGCAGCTCAGACTCTGTAAACTGCTCCCCAAAGCCCATATTATTGTTTGCAGGGATTTTGCAGTTCAAAGAAAGATACAGAGGTTTCCTCTCTCACAACTGAACCTCCCAATCCACTTGATTTTCTTTTTAAACTGAAACTAATATAACAAATCCCCTGTAAGAGAACAACAGTATCTGCTTCCATTAAAATGCTTTTTCTCCCTGCAAGAGTGAAGATAGCGCAGCTTGAGCACCAAGTCCAGCATGAAATCAATTCTATCCGCTGTGTACAAGTAAAATGTGAAATATAAATATGAATGTTATTGTGCTATTATAAACATTGGACTTTTGTATGAGGACTGTTAGCTTATCTGTATTATTTCCACAAAGCTCTTTGGAGTTACGCATATAACAGCAGCCATAACAACTTGTTCCTTTAAAAAAACGGTGTGATGCAGCACAAGTAGAGCAACTTAAATAGCAATATTACAAATGAATTGCACCTGCAGCCTCAAGAGCCACTTTTCTTATTTGTTACATGAGACACTTAAGTCTGAGCATATTTCAGAACTGAGGACCGGGTAAGCTAAGCAGAAAATTCTGGATGATAGCGATGATGATTATATTTATTTGCACTTGGACAGTGGGCAAGATCCCTGGTCATGCACCAGGAAACAGGAATGCAAAGCACTGCATAACCTTTCAAAATTTAAATAGGCTTTGTCCCTAGAGCTTACTGTATATATATGAATATATATGAAACATCCTAATGTCAGCTCTTTTGCCGTTCAATAGCATCACACATCAGTATGCTGGTTAGCCAGCACTCCATTATGATTTTTAATGCAGCAACCATGTCACATTTTAATACACCTATGTTCCAGAGCAGAATCTGATTTTCAGATAAGAAACAACAATTAAGAGAGTTCTGGCTGTGAATGCATTGACTTTAGAGAAGTTTGTCCAATATAATGGGATAAGTATCCACCGCTTGTGTGTCTAGGAGTTCCACCTGGCACTTGCAGTGCTTTCTCGGGAGGGTTTTTGGTTCTAACCACATGACTTTCATCAGTTCAAACATAATCTTAGCAGTGTTTTCATCATTGCCAGTATGTAGCCGGTACAGCATTATTTAGTCCGAGAGGAGAAGGGAAGATCCTTGAGGGCGAGTCAGTTTTAGCTGTTTTAGCTATAACAAATGCATCATGGGCTTTATCCAAATCCTACTGAAGTCAATGGCAGTCAGTATATTGACCTCACTGGATTTTGGATGAGCTTTCAATCAACAGCTTCTGCAAACCCTTCACTGTAAAAAGTCCCACCAAAGTTTTACTTTCTTTTGCCCAGAAGTACCAATTCTCTTTCAGAATTTGAACCACAGAATTAAACACCCATAAGTAATAACAATTCCCAAATTCAAACCAATATGATCAAGGTGACCTGAGAATGCCATTGTAACGAGAGACCACTGCCATGAACGTGACTCTCGCCATGCGTTGGGTGGAGTGAATGACCCTGTTTACAACATCAACCTGAATTTGGCCGTGTTATACAGCCACTGAGTAAATAGGAATGCTCATCATCACAACCCAGTGCTTTTATCTCTTCCAAAAATACTATCAGAAAATTTCAGACTGGAAGAGAATAAGTAAAAAGACCAAAAGAAAGAGGAAGAGATGGAAAAAACTTCTGAGTTGAGACTGTCTTTTAGCAATGCAATATTCATACAATAAGCCTCACAAACAAAAACAATTTAACAGCTATTTTTTTAAACTACATTTCAATCCCCACACAGTATTGCTGTGTGCCTATATTTTGTTCCTTCCCTTTCAATAATTTAATGGTGCTCACTCTTGCCTTGGGCTCATGAACCTACAGAGCTTGGAGATACTTTTTGTTAGAGATCCCTTGCCAGGGGCCTTTCTTAAGTTTGCAAAGGTCACACATCCCACTAGCCAGCTTCCTTCAATATGCAGATTGCACACACAAACCTGTAACTATCAACCAAATGCTAAAGCTGAAAAGTGTATGAAATGTCATGAGCTAGCCCATAAATATAGAAAAACACACTATTAAAGGATGGGAATGTGGCCATTAGGGAAGGCAACTAGAATAATGCTAGAGAACAGACCCACTGATGTTATTTTAGCAATGTCCCAAAGAAAAATATTTTTGTTACAGCAACCAATAGCCAAAAAGATTAAAATAATCCATACTGGATTATAGCAGAATTCACCAATACTTAAGAAACAAAACCCCGAATCCATTAAAATCTCATCCCAGAACTTTCAAAATGTGCTCCCTTCATTTTTTAGTCCCTCCTCCATGGTGGTGTTATATGTTTGTCCTCTTTTTGTAGAACAGTATCTCTTGGCATAAGAGAAGTTATTACAAGAAATTAAGGAGTGTAATTGACATATGACACAGATCTGAACATGGATGAGCTTGTGCATATATATATACACACACACGTGCAAATATCAAAAGAGGCTGATGTTAGGAGGAAAATGTTCCTCGTCTTTGTACTCCAGCTTCCCCAACTACGAGAAAAGTCCTGACTCCTCTCAGAAGCTGCATTTCAATCCTGGCCATGCAGAACTACTGCATTTCTTATGAGATTTCTTATGAGATTCTTGTCAAACTATTTGACTTATATTGAACAGTGGCTCATTGAAATAAACGTGTGAGCTGTACACTTGAACACCAGGTACATTTATCGTTAAACTTAAGTTCCATTAATGTCCATCAGAACAACTGGAGGCTTCTTTGACTTTCTTTTGTGTCCTCAGCCTTGCTGAATATTTCTCCTTCTCACATAGAAAAGCCAGTGGCTGAAAGTAAGAAGATGTGTACTTGTGAAGATTAAAATCTCCTTCACAAATTGAGTGTATTAAGCATCTGTGCTACTTGGCAGACTTGTGCATCAATTCTGAAATAAAATAGTGTTAACAGCTCTACAAGATTTTTATCTCTTATAACTTCCTGCACTCTGGGTGAATAACATGGACAAAAAAAAGGAGCTAGCCTTTTAGACAGTGAGCTAAACAGCTTTTAAATCAGACAATCATGATACCCCATGCAAAACAATTTACTTTTTTATGCCATTTTAAGCAACAAAACCTCTTTTGCTCTTCAGGGAGCACCTCTGAATCAGGACATTATGTATCTGATCCTAGATTCTGTCGCACTACCATAATACTTTAGATATTTATTTACACTGTTTTCATATTTGTGCCATGCTGGCTCATTACCACATCACGAGGCTGAACTATGATCCCTGCAGTAATGCTGACATTTATTACAGGGTGGAGTGTAGTAACTCAGACTGCAAATGAACTCTGCTTCAGGAAACCTCTCTAGCTGTGCTAAAATATATGGGGTTTTAGATTCTCACATTTTATTAGCAATCATTGTTCTTCTTTTACAGCTGCATCACCACAAATTTGCTCATTTCTTCTAGGCACAAACGTAGCTCAAGCCTTAGAAATGACCTCAGAGGGGTGCGGGTACTGCATATACTGTGGTCATATATATTGATATGTGCTCAAAGGAAAAAATGAATTTACAAGTCATTGAAAACTAAGTGGACCCTTTTTTCAGCACATTACAAAACAATTTAAAATTAAATTGTTACTATTAAATTTTCGACAGCTTAATTTAGTCACTTCATATACGCCTCTAAATAAGATAACTACATTCAGAAAGTCAAAGATCATCCAGACTTGTTAATGGAGCACTGACAGAAGAAATAAATAATTAAAACCAACTTTTTCAATAGGAAAACAGATTTGTTTATCACTTTCCTATTTTAATGAGTAGTAAAGTGTCATGAACAAATTTGTTTTCAAAAATGGTAAACATATAGATAAACTAATAATTCAGATTATAGCTTGTTGATAGGGCAGTAATGAATTACTTTGGAGAAAACTTTCTACTGAGCAAAAATCTTCCCAGCTGCTCTAAAGCAGGTTAATGCCAGGAGTCAAGGGAGCTAACAAGAGGAAGACAGGACCTCCCCCAATGGTGTCAACAGCACGGGGGCACTTTGAGTCCCTGGGACAAAGTCTCCAACCCCTCAAATAAGAGAAGACAGAGGAAAAGCCAAGAAAAATGGAGTTTTCCCTCCACAATGACTTTCAAAGGATTTTTCATGAAACAACAAGCTTGACTTTCTTTTAATATCACATCATCTGTTCTTTACAAGACCAGATTTTTAAATGCCTTTAATGATGCAAATAAATGCTGGTAAGAATTGCTGAGGCTCCACTGAAGTCAATGGGGCTCTGCCAATTACACTAGTGGAGCGGCAGCCTCTTTAAGAGGAAAATGCCATGAAATCAGCAGAGCCTACCAGCTAAGAGAGCTACTGGGGAAATTACATGAACATCTTGGCTGTGAATTATTAATAAACAATATGCAGTTGAATTATTCATCCAAATAAGTCATGTATACATTAAGAAATATTTTCTGCAACAAGGTTTAAATAGAACATTTTGTGATTAAATGGAGTTTAATTAACAGGTACAATTATTTAATAGGAAGCTAGTATTTTCCTATTATTAGATAGTACCTGGAGTAGAACAACTCTACTGTGAACATCCGCTTCATGGTGAGGAACCGCAGAGCCAAATTATTCACAGAAACATTAATAATTACTTAATTTACCAACATTTAGTTATCATGGTAATTTCAAATTTTAATTTAAAATGTTCTTATTCTACTGAAAAATAAAAATAGGACACATGATGTGACATGGGAATAGTGGTATTGGCAATTACAGTGTTCTACAAGTAAACTATTGAAAAAACACAGTTACTTAGAATAGCAGCTCAGGTAAACAAAATATATAAATTTAGGTGATTTGAAATATCATCACATATGGGAAAAGAGTAGCTGGCTGGATGGGGCAATGCTAATAATTATTAATAATAAACCGAATACTTTGTATAATAGTTATTAACTGTAATATCTTTCTATACATGAATATATTGCTGCCACTCATTTAAGATTTTCATTTTGTATTAGAACATATATGTCTTCTGTAAATGCAAAAAATAAGACAATGCTCCGTTATTTCAGTACTGTACCATAACAAACTCCACTATACTTCATTCTAGTATTATCCACTGGACAATCAACTAGATTAATTTTTTTGCAAACCATGGAAATGGCTCCTGCTGTTATACCTTCTTGCTTCATTTTTTTAAAATCAAAGCCACTGCTTTGCAAGGTGAGGCTGTTGAGTGCATCTGACACTGAAGATAAAATTCTCACTGCCCTTGACACAGCCTTGTTATTGTGCTGTTACCATTGTAGTAACAAGGAGCATCCCACACCTCCATCACACAAACTAGAATATAAGCAAGGCTTCTGTTGTAAAGAATTAGTCATCTAAGCAACTACTTGTTCTAAATTAATAGTAAGAAAATGAGCAAATTCAATGTATTTCCTAAAAAGGAAATCTCCATTAACCTCTAGAAGCTATACGCTACCCAAAAGATGGGCTTCACCATTCCCTGGCTAAGAATGCACTCACATGGCTAGCGTGCCACCAAAACCAGTTTGGATGCCAATCTTGCAATCTACAGTTGCTTGAGCTGTGCATCACATAGTTAATCTACTACGTCTGTCATTCTATCAGTCTTCCCAAATATTTGGTAACCCTCAGTTATTTTACTGTTTGCCTAGTTTCCCGCAATATTGTACATCCATTTTATATTATTTTCTGACTCATCATTACATTTCTTCAGCACTTCATAGCCCCAAGGTTCACTATATATAATATAGAAAATGACCTTTCATTTCAGTAGGTATTCCCCACTCCATATACACATCTGCTTCCAGCTGCCTTAGGATTCTCAAACCTTCCTTTCTTATTGCTGGTATGTTTCTATGATGACTTGTGCACAGAACTCTATCATTCTTAATAAAATAATAACTGGTTATAAACTTCCTTCAGCCAAAGTTTTATTTTGTTTAAAATTAGGTATTCACAATTCCACTGGGAAAATAAGTTTACTTAGAAGACAGTATGATTGCAGCCTGTTTTCCCATTTATTCTGATGCAAATAAAAATCAATCAACAAAATATATTTATCTTAGGTGGCACAACATGAGAATTAAAGGAAAAGAGGTGATACCTTTGCAGCATGGATCATTTCCAAACCAAATTGTTAAACAAGCTGAAGTTATGATCACATCTGACAATGTGATAAGACTCAGAAAACTGAAAACTTCAAAATTAAGCTTTTATTCATATTACTGCTTTTATTCATGCTGCATAAAACAGCAGAACATGATCTCTGTTTCTTCAACATAGTCATGCAGGAGCATGAGCAGCTATGTGTTTTCACCAGGATGGAATTAAATATGTTAAGTACATAATGGAGCAGAACAACAGAAGGGTAGTGTAAATTATAGTCTTAAATCATGGAAATTCTCCCACGTATAGTAAAGAAATTTAGATACAATGACCTAGTCCATCATCTGCTGAGCAGGTCCTCCTAGGAGAGAACTAAATGGGACTGGTCACACAGGCAGTTTCCTGGTGTGCAGGGATCAGTGGGGTTCAGCAGGAGCTTAGAAGTGATTGATGTTCACAAAGAGGTGTCACTCTGCATTTCGTGCCCATTTCCACAAAACATATATTCACCACATCTACGGCTCAATATACTGAGAAGGAAGGTTTTCTATGAAACTTCTTAGGTGACTATGAGCAATGAAATTCATGTCTAACAACAGCAAAGTAGGATCACTTTAAGAGTATTTGGTAATACGTCTGTCTGAATACCAGCTCAAATATTTTTCAGTCCAACCTGCAATCACTGGGATTTCAACTTTTCAAAATTCAATCAAATGCACATCAAAAAGAAAAAAAAACCAAGAAATTAACTTTATGTGTGCATAGACATCTTCCAATTACTTTTACACATGTATTTTCCCACATGTATTGTGGGAAATACATATAATTAGGTTTTCTTTCTTCTTATCCATGCCTCTGTAAGAATTACAACTTTGTGGGATTAAACAAATGCCAGGCTTTGTTTAGAGTTTACATTGCTATAAAAGATTTTCTAATGCTACGGAGAAAATGAAGATTAGTACTGCCATGCTCCACTTTTGTTCCAGACATATTTGGAGTGCACAGGGGAGGAGGAAGAGCTCTAAGGCACCAACAGGAAGGCTTAGCCCCATTTCACACCACTTAATCACAGATTACAAATAGCAGGGGACAGCAAATCAACTCTTTGTCCGTTCCTAAACATTGTGGGGTTTGTTTTTAAGCATGTTTAGTCTTCGGAGGAAATAGCTAATTTAACATGCCTATTAAGACAAAGGGATGAGTTTTATCCTATTTTTAATTGGGTTATATTGAACCTTGATGGAAGGAAGGGGTTTGTGGGTTTTTACTATAGAACAATTAATTTAATTTACCATTTACATTCTGCTTGTTGTAAAATTCACTGAGAATGAATACCTAAGCAACCGTATATACATAAGTAAAAAGTCCATGAAGTTAAAGAGTAAATACCAGGGATATGTACTTTCACTATTCATGTAATTCTTGTAGTATCTGCGAATTTTCAAATGCAAGCATTCAGAAACACAACATTAGTATTATATAATGCTGTACACTTCAATGTAGAGCTCCACAGGGCAAAAGGGGCCTGGATCTTCAGAGTCAGTCCCTCTAACCATCTACCACAGAAAGGTGTAAAACCTCTTATCACCTGATGTAAAACCACTTTTAATCTTCTGCTAAAGCTGCGCATCCAGATGCATAAAAGCTGAGCAACACACTATGAAAAATAAATCCTAAAATTTTATACAGACAGAATTAGGTTTGAGCACATGCAATGAAATTTAGTTCTTTGAATTTGGAAGCTTCTGGCACACAGTAAAATACAGAACTTTGAACAGAAGGTATTTGAACAATTCTGTGCAGAGAGAGAGGTTCAAAAGCTTAGTTAGAGGGCAAGGCAAGATTGCTGCCTCACAAAAGACCCATTCACCAGAAAAAGAGTGTGAAAAATGGCTTGTGTGAGATGAATACATTTCTCTCAACAGACAATTAACAAAAATATAATGATTCTTTAAAAAAGCAATGGTTTGACATTATTTTTTTTTTAGTGTCACATTGGAGTATGTGAGAAAAGAAAAAAAATACTTATCTAGTCAGATTACTGAATACTTATATTGAATACATGTTCAGTTATTATTAACTAACCAATTATACATATGAAAAAAGCCCATTGAGATCAGGAATAAATACCTGGAATGTCCTCTTTCGCTATGCATTTTGGATACATGAAAAATCATCACATATGAGGCAAACTAATGAGTTGCAGTAGCTTTTTGGTACAGTTTAAATATTCAAAGCTCTTCATAGATTTTTATGGTCCCTTACTAAAACATTTTAAAATGTTTTCAACACATTTAGCATTTGGAAAAGATTTTAAATGCTAACATTTAAGTTTAGTTGTGAAGTCTTAGGAACATGAACCATATCTTGTGAATGTCAATAACTGAATTTTAAATCAGAATGAAAAAGGATTTTTAAAATTAGTAATTTCTTGTTTTAGAAAAGATTAATATTAATAATCACAGTTCTTGCTTTTTTGGCATGTATGCCTGCTTGGAACAGCCTGCATGATTTATTTTTGACCCATACTTGATTTATTGGCATGATCTATAAATAAAATACTATAGCCACATCTGTTACTAGATATACTCTCACAGAGCTACGATGTAGTAGTGGCACCTCCAAAAATATTCCCATCTCCTGCAAGCTTTATTGGTGGCCCACAATGAAAGGTTAAAAATACTATTAAATAAAAACTCCAGAATAATCATAACAGTCAAAACACATCACTTCTGCCTGACAAAATCATAATTTAATGCAAAACTACTTTCATAACCAAGCTAAGCCATGCTTCTTTGTTTCTGGTTATTTTTCCTTTTCACAAAGACTACTTCTCCCTTGTTTCCTCTTGCAGATTTGTCTCACTCAGAGTTGTGCTGTCACTTGGTTTAACGCCAAGCAGTCCAATTTCGTGGCACTCTTCCTGGCATCCAACTTCCATCTGACTGTTTTCCCAGGCAGCAACATGTCAGGTTATTAGATTACATATGATTATATCACTGGCAGACATGGTTACTCCAGTGCTCTGGATATTTACCCCTTTGCTTCATATTGTTTGCTACAATCACAGCCAAAAGCTCACACAATAAAAATACATCAGTGGAACAACCATTTAAACCACTAGCTTAACACAGAGTGCTCTAGCAGCCTTTTGCTTTAATGTTTCTCCCACCTTCAGGACACAGGAGAAAACAGGCAGTTCTAGGACAAAACAGATAGAAACTTCCTCTGGCCTGGGAGCTGCTGTCTATATTCCTCTGGATAGGAAAAAATAAGATGCACTCCTGGGCACATGATGAAAATGATGATACATGCTATTAAATCTAGTTATCATTATTTCTCCTATATATTTTTTTTATTTTTTCCCCCAGAGTCTAACCAAACTCCCTTTACAGCCAGAGAAAATTTTCCTTTTGATTTTAAAGTGAGTTTTAAAAAAATCTTAAAGTAGCAATTAGACTCAATCTTATCCTTTCCTAATAAGAATTGTCTGCTTCTCTTGCAGACCTTTAAGCTAATAACAAAAAAATGTATGAGGTTCTTCCCTTATATGCATTTCTATTATACAAACATTTGTAAAATCAACTTTCAGAAATCTGGTAAAAATGTATTTTTCTAACCATAATTAGCAAATACACAACATCAGTGTGACATTATACTGCAAAGAAAACAGCAGCCTCCAATTTTGTAGTATGAATTATAACGTTCCTTCACACCACTGCATTTTAAAATAAAGGTAAAAAATATTACTTCCTGTAAAAATAAAACTACAGATAAGGAATAAGTATTTAAAGAAACCAAAAGGTGCAAACATCATGTTCATTTTCATTTGAATAAGGATAATTCCTACTTGTTTAAAGAAAATGATATAAATGTCACTCCACTGAGAAATGATTCCTGATCTCTGGTATAATCTAACTATAAGTCTTAATCAAGGAGGATTATTATTGCAAATGGAATGGGCTGGGTTTTGTGATATATCCTACCTTCAATGTTTAATGCCGTGTCTAAAAATATGATTAGGTTTGAAAGCATAAAAACTCATAAGCCACCTCTTTTGGCGTCTCCATTTTTCACAATATGCACAAACTTGAACAGAGACAATTTTGTAATCAAGACTGATATTGTCTTGTAAATGCCATATTGATCAGCCCAGTGAAGGGATGTTCAACAGCGTGTTTCCAAGTATATATAATACATTATGTTTTAATGAACAGTGGTGGGAATAAAGCTAAATATGGGGTCACTTCAAACTAGATCCTATGATAACTCACAATAATGAATGGCCTTACTATGATAATAATAGGATGAAATAACTTTAAGAATAAGTCACAGTAAACATCTTTCTGGATGTGAGCACAAAGTACTGATTAATCATTAATATTCCAAGACTCACAAGATCCCAGAGATATTTTCTTGCTAACACAGCAGGAAATCTGCAACTTGGAAAAAGTTTAGATGTTGAAAATTAACCCCCACTTGCAGACTGAGGGATGGCCGGACAGGGGAGGGCTGCAGGGCAGGTTGTGGGTGGACTCAAACATGAAAGTGGGCATCAATAAGTTTTGAAATTAAAAATATTGAAAAGGAATAATTGTTACCAAAATCCATTAATTACCATTTAAAGATTTTTTTATGTAGCTACAGTTTGCCTTTTTAAACTTATTTTTAATTTTCAGTAACTATATAATTTTATGTAAACTGATTTAAACTTTGATGAAAAACAGAGCACAAAATACAGAACATCTGAGAAATGCCTTCTGTACCTGCAGCCCCTTCCAGTAGAAATCACAGAAAGGAGAAGCAGCTCTTAAAACTAACCCTACTGCTAAGATTGGGCAGAGAACTTTGACACAGCACCCATGTGGAGGAGTCTGGAAGAGTTGGTGGCCATGGCCAAGGCTCCAGCTCCACAACCATTTCTACATTTCACCTCTGGGATACTAGTGAGGGTGATCATGTGGAATCTTTTGTGATGCAGATGTCCAATAAAGTCAGTGATCAGCGATCACCATCCACCATCCTGAGCAGAAATGCTGTGGCTTAGGAACCTGGGGAGGGTATCTTATTTTTTCCCTCTTTTACCTCCTTAACCACATCTTCCCAAGCAGATGGGATCTCACTGGTAGTAGTAGGAGGACAGGAAAGATAAGGGTCTATCCCTGAGCTATCCCAAGCTGACCACTAGGCAATTTTGGTAGCATTAGTACAGAATAGCTTTAGCATTGGGGTATGAAGGTAGCATGAATAATAAACACATCCAGCATTCTACCTATTTCAAGCTGTTACTTAATGTTTGACTTACTTTTGTGTTCTTCCCCCCCACC
>JAOXNG010000042.1:7211781-7222092 GCA_028566535.1 Scolopax minor
CCCCACCCCTTCCCTTCTCACCTGCAATTACTTAAATACAATACATAAAATCTACAAAACACTGGGAGCTACCTGTTAGCAGACACAACTGAAATGTGAGCTGCTGAAACATTCAGCAGGATTTGAGATAATTCAAAGCAATAAAAGACAACTCAACTTTCAGCACTTTCAAGTTTAGGATCAGTTTGGGAAGGGACGGTCTGCCAGCTCAAAGTTTACTTCTGATTTTAAAACACTGAATCATCAAACTAAAATTTAACTCCAACAACAAAATAACGAGTGGAGGTGTGGGACAGAGGGCTCTGAGATGCAACTCCAAAGCACGAGTAGCTTTGTAGATGGGATAAAATGAAATTGAGTCCACAGCTGAGTGCATAACATTGTGCGATGCGTCACAAAGTCACAGGAATGCTTTTTGTTGTAGTAGAAAAAGAGAAGAGCGAGCCTTTTTTCCTCCCAATTAAATTATATTCAGAAAATATTTCCTTGCTGACAAAGAGCATGTCCTTCTACAGAGAGGAAAAAAAAGTGTGCCAGTAACAAATGAGAATCCATACAGAATTTCTGATACATAGAAATTATTCTAACCTGGAGCAAGATAGATTTATAATAGACAATCAGCATATTCATAAAGAAGGAACTGGTGTACTTTTAAGATAACCTTAAATGTCAACAAATTACATAGCAGAAATACTGTATGTTATAATAAAAGTCTTATTGCAAGTCTTTTTTGTGAACTGATATTAATTGGGAGTACCTTTTCTTCCTCTTAATTATGACCATAGACTTTGGAAATACAGCTGTTGAACATTTGCCTAATCCTTATAACTCCACAGTAATTCCTGAAAAACTTTCTATTACCCTTGTTCTTTAGACTAATGCCTGAATTACAGGACTGTCTGGCTAATAGGATGGGCGCAGAGTACATCAATACCAACAAAATCAGCATCGTGGGGAAACAGACCCATTAAAATGAAAAAACAAGAATCAATCCATCCGTGTGACACATTAGTCTTGTGCCCACCAAAAATGAAAATATGTGACTAAATTAAAGATTAGGTCAGGAGAGTCAGGGAGTCCTGACAAATCCTCAAACATTAACTCTTGCTACAAATGCAGCTGTCATGCTTGACAGCCATTTAACTGGGCAGAAATTCCCCAATAAATTGGTATCCACACTCTGTGCTGCTCAACCTCTCCGACAGCTAATGGCTGCCCTTCGAAGCATGCCACAAATTACCAAGAATATTCAACAGTCATTTTTACGATGCTGTTACTGACAGACTTTCTCCAATAAAGATTTATGTCCTATACAGACAAAACTAGATAAAGTTCACCTGCAAAAGTTGAAGCCTCAAGGAGTACAGCTCTTTAGCAATCAATAACAGCCCACTTTCTGCTGATGTTGTTTCACAGAAGACTCTCATCAAAAGTACAATATGTTTCAGTAATTATAAAAGAAGAATTTCTTTTGTACTAACATACTCATTTTAATTAGAGGTCATAACCTACTTTTCACCATATTCCTGCCTTGCATTTTTTGTCATCAATATTAATTATTTCATTATAAAAACAGCAGAACAAGCTTTGAAGGCAATATGGTATAGATTCAAAGGTGGAATATGGGGCAGGATCATCAAAACATGAATAAAGTAAACTGTAAAAACTGTGGCATCTAACATACACCACTTCTTAGACCTTAAAATGTAGTTTTAATTTGCTTCATGATTGAAAAAATGCTGCCTAATTAATCAGAAACACATCAAGCTAAGACTACTAGTGGAGTCAGAGAGAGTAATTGCCGCTATTATTTGGAAATCAGCGTATTATTTTCTGGAGTTTATTCAGTTATTAGATGTTCAGCCAAAGACACATCCCTTTGCTCACAATATTAAAATTGGTAACATACCACAAAAAAAAGAAATTTAGAAAACGCAATACAGAGACATGATGAACATGGTTTTTATCTTTGACTGCTAACTGAAATCAGGAGCCCTTAGGCAGGACAACTGGAGAAATGAGCAGCTCTTTGTTCTCTAAGCAGTGGCAGAAAGGGAGAGAACTAGAAGAGAGAATCTGTCGTTCATTTTAGTGGCTAGCCCAGCCCAAACGGTGACACAGACATATGAGCCAACAATACGGGTCCTAAATTACACTTTTTATAGATAATTTCCCTCTAGGTTCACAGAGGAACCAGTTGGGAGCTTTTTCACACAGCACTGTTGTCTGTACAGCAAAATATTTGGACTATTGCTCCACTTTGCAATTTAATAGTTAACATGGTTAATATTATTTCTATAGTGTATTATCCTGTGTTGACCTTAAATAGAAAATTAGGAGGAAAGAAAATTTCTTGCTAGGATTGTTTTTTTTTTCCCCCTAGTATTTATATGTTCACATGAGCAAGTAACAAACAGAGGTCCCTTAAGATACGTCCAGCTCTATTCAGTGAAGAATTACATATGAACAATGCACACAATATATAGTTCTTCAAGTATGCTTTCACTACACAAATCCTACACCTTATCGTGAACTATCTGAATTGCAGATGAGTCAAACATGAAACTCCACATCATTCATGCACAGAAAGTTCATTAAAAAGTCATTCTTCCATCCTTATCTGTTAAACTTCCAGTGATGGGAACCACCAGGCTGCCCGGCACCGCAGCCGTGTTTTACAGATCAGCCACCCAGTTGATTTAACGCACTGAAGTGCAAACAAACAAGTAGAATTCTGGTTTTGCAGATTTAAGTCTTTGAGTAATGCCTGTGGCTTGATGAAATTCCTTTTTTTATTGAAAATTGAATATGTCAGCTCAGTCATCACTTTAATTTGTTTTAAAAGATTTATTAGAGTTTGATGGTTTTTCTCTCGCTTGATTTTCATGTATTTTCCTGATGAAATTAAAATCATTGGAGCTTCCACTAGAGAAGAACTTCATCAATGTGTCAGTAGGAGCATGATTTTAATAAAACACTTTGGGAAAGTTTCTTACTGAAACATTTTTTTTAAACTTTGTAGGAGGCACAAAGAATTCATGAGTATAGAGAGATGGAAAGTACAACACTAACAACGCAGTGAAGTTGAACTTTCATATTTTTTATTTACTAGAGTACTCTTCTGAATTTGTCTGCTTTGCCTTAATACCACAGAAACACAGCTCTCTCCTCAGTTTCTTGTGCACATACAGGCACTCATGCAAAATCTTTATATTAACAACTTCTCTTGACAACACTTGAGATAATATTTTAATACTCGCTATAAGCCTGAAGCATTCAGACATCTAGAATAATCTTTTAATTTATCACTCACAATGCCATTAAAAGGCAGAAGGTGAATTGAAAACAATATTCACCTGGACCATTCCCTGGAGACTGGGAAGCCCTTTCTAACTACCCAGCTGCTGCAGCCACAACATGATGCTGAAAACAAACCGTGCTGATCACACAGCTGGAGCTTGGAGGACATGACCTTGGGTGCCACCAGCACCAGTGGAGCTGGCTGCTTCCCAGAGACTGATATTTGACCCCCTGTAGGACTCTTGCATTTTGTGTTCCTCGGTGTAAGACCCTCCATTCCAGCTTGGTTTTGAGTCACAGCAACGTGTCTTTTATCTTTCAAATGCACCCACCATCATCATGGCACATCACAGTCATAACATTCTCTACGATGCAGCTCTCATCACCCAGCACAGTGAGAATTAGCAAAGTCCCCTGGAATAGCACAGGGAATGTCAATAACGTCAATCAAGCCTAAAAGACAATAGAGAAATACTGCTTTCTGCTGACAGACCCTGAGGATCTGCATGTGGGACAATAATTAGACAAACAGGATTCCATTATTTACTCCACTGAATGTTGGGAACCTTATAGACTGCAAATGATCCCCCCATAGGCTGGCAATCTGTATAGTGTGCAACCAATGTATCTTTATCATGGCCCTCAATGCCCACTATTGAGTCCATTTCCAAAAGGTGACTGGCCTCCAGTGTCTGCAGGTTACCAGCAGCAACCAGCTCCAGATGGCAGGGAAAGCCCCACGCTTTGTGCAGTGAGGAAATTCATACAAAGGTGCTGATGTTGCAGTTCTACAATAAAATCCATTTGTTTGTTCCCTTAATACTCCTCATCCTGAAACAACTAAGGTATTTTTGCCATCCTTGAGGTTATCTACCATGCCTGCAGAGGGGTGAATCTCTTTCCTGTTTAGGAAGAGTATCCTGTACCAAATGGTGCTGATCCAAGAGAACCCCTTCCAAAATTAAGTAGTTGATACGATCTTTTGCTTTCACAGTTCCCTTCCAGTGCAACCACAAACAGGCTAGCTACGTGTGGGGCTGCTACCACTGCTTTAAGCATGGTTCCTGACAACAACAAAACAAAAAGGTAGAGCTTGGGAAGAGAAGGTTCACACTATGGACTGCAAAGCAAGGGCAAGAAAACATGCCAAGAGCCCACGACTCAGGAAATGTAGGTCTAGATTGGCACATGTCTTACCAGAGCAATATATATATCAGGAGTGGCACAGAGACACAGGATAGACATACGTACAGTGCAGGGTACTTAAAGGGGAGAAGTCTCTGCAAAGCAGGAGCAATAACTCATAGTGTGAACACAGACTTTGTGGCCACAATTGCACTGTGTCAGGTAAAGTGTATTCCAGCTCAAAACACACTTGTGTTCCCTACCTTACTGCAGGTCAGACCTCATCCTAACAACAAATAGTCCCTGAATATATTTCTCAATGGGATCAAAAACTCATTGTGTTTGGTCCTTATATTTATAGGTTTAAAAAGTGCATAAAAATACAATTTTCAAAAATCTAAATGGATTTCAGCTAAAAATATATAAATTAAAGGTATTTTAATAATAATAATAAAATCAAAGCTTAAAATTTTATTTCATGCAGCTTGAAATAAAATATACTCTATTTATATATGTTTCAAAGTGTTATATTTCCCTTTGGTACTCAACTGTAATAAGATATAACTTCATGCACTCTCTAGGTATTAAGGGAAATATAATATGTACCTGCATAGAAATTCCACTTTGATTTAGAAAATTGTCTGCCTCTCACAAATTACGTTATGCCAGCAGAAACACTTAAAAATAAATTTGAAATCTCCAACTAGCCAGTTAAAATTACTCAAAATGAACATTTGGGGTAAGGTGTATGATAGACATATGAAAAGACTACGAATGAGCCACATCCAACATGGTAATGAAACACTATTACCAAAATGCAAATGTTGTCATGTCTGCATTCCCAAGCTTCCCTGTGAAGATTCAGCCTAAATTAATATTCAGCAAGACAGCAAAAGAAACCGAATGCTAAAAAATACAAAGTAATGCATACAAGAGAGGAAAATCTGAAGTACCCAGACCTCTTATGAGTTTCAACATTAATTGCAGCAGCTCAGGAAAATGATGGGCACCATTTCCAGCAGGTAAGAGCAGACCTCTCTCCAACATGTAGTGTCTGCTGAAATAGCAAACAAAACATTAGGACGCGTAAGTGGGATGAAGAATAATATAGAAACAATTATAATGTCATTATATAAATCCCTGATTCACTCTTGCCATTTGAAACATGGTGCTCAGCATCTATCATCATCTCAGAAAAGCATCCTACTGGACTAAATGGCTTTTGTAAAGAGGTAGTAAGAATTAGACAGACCTGAAACACCAAACTGGTGTCTGAAACCAAACTGGAAGCAGTTTGAAACCAAACTGGAAGCAGTCTGAAACTAAACCAGCCTAACTGGATGGGCTGAAGCTCAAATCAACACTCTCTGGCAACACCTACATTTCAACAGGTCTTCATTTCAGTTTAGTGATTTGGAAGCCTCTGATTATATTTCAGATTCAATGTTCAGTGCTGTTACTTTCTGAAGTAGTTTGTATGAATCAGAAATACGTATCTGCTCATCTGTGGCTACCCCAAAGTGAGAATTAATGACGGTGGCTGCAGTAGCTATAGGAGAGACAATATTCAGTCCAAAACATCCATAGAGCAACACTGGAAACTCTCAAAATTGAAACTCCCCAAATTTAAACTTGGGGTTCTGGAAAGGAAGAAAGCGATCAAAAGGTCTAAGGAGCAACATACTTTTATAAGACCTTTACACCCTTTTGGTTATACTATAAACACTAGAGGTTTGGGCTATTTCTCTTTCCAAAGGGGATTTAACTGATCTTAAATCTACCCCAGACTTTCATAAATATGAATGTCTCTAAACTGTATCTAAAGGCTAACACCAGGACCATATCTCTCCATCACAGGAGCTGTCATAGCAAGATTCAGTAACATCCTTACATCTTTAACTCTTGTTTTCCTCCCCTTCCAGTTGACTCATTCTTCTGTGTATCTCTGCAGCCTTCATGTTACCTGTGCCATGGACAGCCTCTGCTTCTACCCTGGCAGTTCAGGTATCACAGTCTCATTTGAGAGAACTGAAGGTGCTAATTTCTACAGCTACAATTTTGTCAATTTTTTAACAGCTTGCAAGTATTTAATCTTTTAAAATGTATTCCTAACTACAAATAAGGCAAGCAACCACACGAATAATACATCTGATGCAAATGCCAATCACTTGATGTTAAGGAAAAAAGGACAAAGATATTTTCTCTGTTCTTAGTTGGATCAATGTGAAGAATTGATTCATTTTGGAAGTAAGTACTGAGATTTCTCTCATTGGTTATCGATGTGGTAGCTGCAGTGTTTCAAGTGAACAGTCTAGACTTCCAATTTACATGCAAAAAATATCTTTTTTTTAAAAAAAAAAAACAAAATATGTCATGATACTGCATATTTTTAATTCCATTTCTGGCTGGATATGAAAAGTGGCAAGTAGTCTTGTTTTGAGCTTGCTTGATGGTTGGAAGAACGAGTATTCTTCTCCCAGCACAGCCAAATTCAAATGTGCAGTCTGGGGTTTTGCCAGATGACAATGAACTTCACAATGTGTTTAACAGAGCTCTCAAATTGATTACCAAGCAATCTACAAAAGGTAAAGTGATGTAGTTGGGGCTGACCTAAATAGTGAAGAAAATACTGTCAGTGTTGATAAATTCTTCAGACAACAGTATAATACATAAAGGCTCACGTTTCAGTAATGCTGTGCATTTCCAATCCAGTACAATGAGATAGAGCCACAATAAATAATTTGTAGCTGCTCTTCCTGTTTGTGCCCTGCACAGAGTAATTGCTGAAATAGCAGTTAAAGTGTGAACATATTTTAATTTAGCTTACTGTACAAAACTACTACCATCCTGACAAAACTGTAGTTTCTCTATTCCCTTTATCTTCAGTCCTAAAGAGTAAGACACAATAGCAGCTCTGGAAATGACAAACACATAGATCAAAGTTTCTGGATTCTCATCTAAGACAGCCAAAATCTGATAAGCTATGTACATCTAGGATTTGAGAGTTGGAGAAAATCTTGAATTTCAGAGGTGAAATAACTTATAGAAAGCTTGTCTTTGTTTTACACATTCAGGATTTTTCTAGGACATTTGTCTTTTGATTGTAATAAATCAGAAAGCTATTTGAAGTGCTATCATTAAAAAAATTGCAGAAGGAAGATAGTTGATGCTTTTCCTTTCCTATTAAGGAATATTTTTCTTATGTGGTGCTTTTCTCTTTTTCCAGACACAAAGCTATTAATCTCAGCTCATAAAACATATTTTTATATCTGGGACCTCTATCACAGCAACACTTTATCCCTAATGCTTTCAACTTTCCTAATTCTCTGTCATTCAACATCATATTCCCAATGCTTTTTATTAAGAATAAACCCATATGAAGGTATCTCGCACACTATTTTCCAATAGAAAAAAAAAAGGGGGGGGGGGAAGAGATATTTAATGTTAACCATTATTAATATGATCTTTCCATTATCCTAAATTGAGGCTTATTCCAGCTAATCTAAAAGACGGTTAAATTAAAGCTGCTGGAGTTGTCTGGGGAGCTGCTTCAGTGTCACCTCAGCAGATCTCTAACCCACCTTTCACAGCTCTCCTGGGGAACGTTTCCATTAACACAGTGATTAATGCCACCTGGGCACTATCCTCTCCCCTTGATCATGCTGGTACAGTGACAGTAATACGACTAAAGGATATTTCATAATAGTACAGCTTTGCTATTCTAGCTGTCAAGAAATCTACTTTGAGGGCACACTGACCACTTAAAAATTATTAATAGAATAAGCAACTTCCATAGTAACTAATTAGCATCCTTTGCAGAACTCTGTTGCTATTTTAAGTTGCCAAATGCTCATTGCCATTTTGTACAATTACATACCTACCTATGTATTACATAAAATTAAATCAATGGCTTTATGGTTTAAACACTGTTGAGGTTGCTACTGCATCATGAATATGAAAACTGGGATTTGTAAGGGGCAGTAGGGTTTGGAACTCGGAGCTCGGAGCAATGGTGCAAAATAACCTTGGAGTTATTCCCCACTACTAATACTCTCCATAAACAGCCAGATACATTTGCTCTGAGATTTTAAAAAAGTCATCTGTCTTTCTCAGCAGCTTTTACATAGCATTTTTTCCTTAGTTGACATAAAAATACCCGGATGCCTGTCTTTTGTCTGCCAATCTTTCTCAGACTTGTCAATACATACCTATCATTTTTATCTTATTAATTTTAGTATGCTGCTCTTAAATGAACCTTAATTGGATTATATCACACTAATAAACAGCATTATTAATTGCATAATTCCATATGTTATTCTGAAAATTTAAGCTATATATCATAATAATTTTAGAAAGAAATATTCTGCTTGTTTACAGACAAGAGCCTCAGGCTTGGTTATTTCAATAAATAATATATTTCCAAATATTTCTAATAAAATGCACTCCCATCCTTCCTAAAACATATTACCCATGTTGCCATCTAAATATACATAAAATATTAATCCACATACATACATCTCAACCTCCTCAGAAATAAGTTGGACAGTTCTGCAGGCATCTGTAAAACTTGGCAATAGGGCTCACAAATTGTATACATGAGTGCTAGCACTAGACTTCAAAATCTGTGTGACTTATTTGACTTTCACGAGGAAGACCGAGTTCAAAAACAGTCCTGAGTGACAGAGAATAGCTCCTGGGTCAGCTTTCTACTTGATGCAACCCAGATTTGTGTGAAATCCCACCCCACGCAGCTCTAGGAAAGTTGTGTCTCCAAGAACATGGTCTTAACTTCTGAGCCTTTCCGTACAATTTAGTATGGATCCGCATCAAATCCTACTGGCAGACTGCCTTTTGTGCACCCTTCCGCATGTGAAGTTAAGCAGAGATTTCCTGGAACATAATTTATGGGATATAGCCTTCTATGAGATATGTAAATCTGAAGATGAAAGAGCAAATGTAATTTCATTTTCCATTCCTTTTTAAATATTACCAAAACCTGAAGCAAAAATCCTGCAAGAACTACTGCAACAGAAAATATTATGACTCTAGTTATTTTGACCTTTCTGAGAAAACTGAACCAGGGGAGGAACTGGTATACCAGGAAGAGGCACTGACTTCAGAGGATGAAAAGTGGAAAGTCATTGTAATCTTCAGATCTGAGCAAATACTGTATTTTTTAGTTTGGTGCATAAGCTATAAGTTCCTCATGTTAAAAAAAAATAAATAAAAAAAAAATAAAAAGAGAGACTAGAATCAAACCAAAATAGAACTGAAAAGGAAAAAGGACCCCAGCCATTACATTTTGAAATTGTTTCCTTGGAATCACCAAAGATGATTCAGTCCCTGAACTGGTTCCGGTTTCATGCATGAAACAGGAACAGGAGCAAACTAGAAATAAATTGTTGGAATTTTTTATTGTAGATTAACTACACTGCACATAGGAACACACAAGGAATTAGCAATTGAAAAAAACCCCAAAATTCTCCTATTGGTAAGCAGCCATACTGACCTGCAGAGCAGAGCTGCAGGGGAGCTGCTGGGATATCGTGGTGGGAACTGATGGGAGCTTTCACCATCCCCAGTCTCAGGAGTGAATAACCGTTTCCATCCCAGCTGTTATTTGCATACACTCTAGGCACAAGGATTAGGGAAGCATAGCAGTGCTACAAATAAACTTTCTGGGAAAATTAAGGGCTCCTTTCATCAATATTTGATTAATTTTTTTGTCATATTTTAGCTTGGACTCGGTTCCGCTAATTTTGCTATATACACTCACAGGCCTTGATTTAAGCAGCGTGTGCCACATGTACAGATGCCAAAAAAGAAGAAAATCCTTTTCAATCCTCAAATGACAAAAACCAGTGGTGCAGGACAGCAATAAACAGT
>JAOXNG010000042.1:7233550-7245018 GCA_028566535.1 Scolopax minor
GGTCCCAGTGGCTTTTGGTGGTCGCAGGGGGCTGGCCATGCTCAGCACTCTCTGATAAACCAACTGATGGGGAAGCAATGAAGTGTCTCAGAGAAAGGCTACAGAGGCTCCCTGCTGCCCTGGTTCAGGCTCGTGACATATTGGTTGGCAGGTCCTGCCCCACTGTGTCCCTAAGCCCCCCCAACAGAAGCTGGCTGCAACAGGAGCTAAATCTGATCCCTGCAATAATGGCTGTAGGAAAGCCTGACATGAGATCTGTTATAAACACATCAGAAATTACTACACTCCCCTAAATTTTCTCTCTGGTGAATCTCTGTGGTGCTTAGCAACACCTTATATTAAAAATCTGTTTTAAAATACAGTGTTAATTGACCAATTAAGGATGGCAAGGCTTATTTTATGGCATCATTTACTCATAGTTGGATTGTGCTATAAGGTTAACTGCATGAGGCATGTTTTATGGCCTTATGAAATGCTGTCTTCCTTTTCTCATTGCTTTTATAGCAGATTACAATGAATTTTTCTTTATGTATTTTAAATTATTTTGTTGATAACAAAGTGGTCTTATTATTTGTCACATTACCATAAGATACTGTCAGCTAGAGTTTAGCTACAGTTAGAAGACACATTTGCATTGTATATTAAATGAAAGTACACTAGATAAAAAGAGCAACCTAGAAAAAAACCACAGCCATACTCATTACAAATGTTGAAGTATAAATGATTTGGCATGCAGAAAATAGTGTGCCACAACTTGGAAAAGGAGCATACGTATTGATAGCAGACAAAGGCATTGCTTCTGTGATCTGTGTGGTACAGAGCCATTCTACAAGATAGGTGGATCAGAATGACAAACTTTAGCCAGAAAACATCAATTCCAGGAACGGTGGGACCAACTCAGCAGTATTTCTTATTATGAGCTGTTTTCTACTCAAGAACCAAACAGAAATACTCTTCAATAAAACAAAATTAGTTCAGTGCAAAAGAACACGAAGACTCAGTTCCCAGTCAGTCCCCAGCCTGATCTAAACTGTACAATGAACATTCCTCAAAATTTGTGATATGGGCAAAGTAGGAAGAAAACAAAATAATATTCCTCTAAATAAAAAAAGATTATTCACTTTATTGATGTGCCTCTACGTAAGTATGATTAATACATTAAATATGAATAATTTAGCAGAATGCCTTTGGAATAATGTGTACGTCTAGAAATACTGCTAATATTTTTTAAATCTCCTGTGATGCATTTTAAGCAAAGCAGAACAAAGCCAGCCATTATCCATCTCACACACTACCAGAACACAGCTCACCTAAGAGAAGGCTCAACGTCATTGCCAGCCTGTTCCATACGTGTCAGAGGGAGAATATGCATGCAAAGCCCCTAGGTACTTCCCCAGGAGCACTTTCCAGTAAACCCTACCATGAATTAGGCCACTGGAGAGGTCCTAAGTGCATTGAGCTTATTGCTCCCTTTTTCCTTAGTTAAATTATACTTTCTGACACAAGGATGTTAACAGATAGCAAATGAAGACTCACATGGTACCAACACCTCAGTTTGGAAGCACACAAAAGCCTTCAACAGATGTCATCACTGCTCATACAGCTTTCCACCTACTTCTCTTGTGGCTTCCATAGAAGTAACAAAATAATCACTGTTTTGTACGCCTTTTTGCTTACCACTGACCAAAAGGAAGGTCCTTAAATTACACAGGATAGTCCTTGAAAAGCGCTAAAGAGAGTGGTAGGAGTCCTGTCCCCTGCCATGAGTTGAACCCTGCCCACCCTCCTCATGCAGTTTACGGCCATCAGCCATCAACAATCTAAGGAGTCCTGGCAAATGTTATTCAGATGACAGACTACAGACTTCCTTAGACACATTGGGACAAAATACTGATACTCTCTCCTCTCTTTTTCTCCTTCCCTCATATAACCTCACACAGAGTTGAGGGGAAAGAAAATGCCTTATTTTTAATATCCTGTGGCACCCTGGTCCAATAGCATATCATCAATTGCTTGGCAATTAGGTAGCTTCTCCACAGCTCCAAAGCTCAACTATAGTTTCCGCTTAAATCTGAACAGAAGTAAGACCTGCAATGACTTCCGGAGCACTTTTTCTGTCGTTTTACTGAATTCACAGAGCAGTACATTTCTTTTTTTAATCTCCTTGTATGAACTTCCTCCGATAAATGAATGTTTAAGCTATTAGATGTGGAGTAAAAAATATGCAGACCATTGCCTTGCAATGACTCTCATTAAAAGCCCCTTGTTTCCCATTTTTGCCTTGAACTGCATTGATGTTTTTATGATAGTAGGGGAAAGGGTTAATGGTTAATCTCAAACCCTCCAGCACTGCAGCAATAACTTCAACTTAAAACATACCAACTTTATGTAAGATTTTACACTGATTTCAGCAATTATCATTGTTACTACTGTGGATCACACATTCCTGATCATCATCATAAAGGGGTCTACTCAAACACATAGAAAAGTAACGAACTTCCCCAAATGCATACACTCAGTCTTTAAAATTATCCATTGATTTAATTAGCAGTTTGGTATGTGAATAGTTTTAAGAGCATTCACATTAACTTGGGGATAAAACACAGGTGGACATAAAAATTGGCATATAGAGTTCAGACTAATTTTTCAGGGTGATTTTAAAGCATATTTAAGCCCTGTAACAGCATATCTTCTGTCCTCCACTCTCCTCCCATAAACACCAGCAGACATTATGTGCAAATGCAGTACATTGTTCCCACAATCACATCTACAGTGGCCCAGTCAGTCACAAAAGTTTAAAAGATGGGACTCCTGCCATAACCTCACCCTCACATTGAATCTCCAGGTATCAATTAACAGAAATAATATTCCACATTTGTTCTACAAATGGTCAAAATCCACCTTGTTTTGTAACTGCAACAAAGATGTTGAGTGTCCCAAGAAATGCACTGTCTGCAGGGAATGCATCCAAGCAGTGGAATTATCTGGGCTGTGAACTTAATCACTTACCCAGGAGGCTGAAATGATTCTTGACACTCCAGACTTTTATTGCAACCAAGCTGGCCGTGTAGTTCACACTGTTACATCTGATGGTGCTGAAGAGACACTGTTTGCTGCCACTGACCTTTAGAAACGCTTACCCAGTTGGCTGTAGTGCCAGTTCCCTTGATGGTATCAACTGGCAACTCCACTTTAACAAAATGGTTTTCTGAACAAAATCCAAATATGTCCTGAAAATAGCTCTTCTGTTCTAGTTTTAGGCATGTCACTTCATTAGTCTATAAATACCAGAATTCAAAGGTCATGAAGAAAAATGCAAATGTCATTTCTAAGGGTGTAATAAGCAGCATATCAGCAAACAGAAATAAAATAGTGATCTGGACAAATTTCAGACTGAAGTTGACAAAGGGAAAAGTGTTCCCCCATTTACAAGATCAAGTACAAAGAGGTCCTAATGTACCTCTTCACACTTTAAAAGAGGAAGATCTAGACATTCTTTATATAGTACAATTCAATGTTTCATGTCTAGATAATGGTCCAATAACTTTGTCTCCTGAAGGACTGCTGAGGATCAAATGGATACAATTAAGTGAAAAATATAAGTACTTACAGGAAGAGTTTAAAATGGATTAAATCATAAGCTACACATAATGGCTACTGAAATACTCTATGCAAACCAACTGAGGTCACATTAGTTTTCTTCTTGGAAATCTTCTGTAGGCAGTGAAAGCAGTAAATTAGATTTATGGGAAGATAAAAATCCACACAGTCACTCCGACATTTCAAAAGGCAGAAAAATCAAACACAACTACTGCATTTCAGAGCAATCTCTCTCAACACCAACTAGAAAGTATGCCAGACCAAATCTGAAGTTGAGAGTTGTTTCCTGCAAAGCAATGTACAGAGAGGACCTTTCTGCATGGGCTTCAGCACAAAACCCACCTTTCACCAGTGTTGGGTCCCATGTTTTGTAGTAAAGGCAATAACTATTCAAGAAGCAAGGCAGACTGTAGATATTCTTGATCCAGATGTAATAGAGACCCCCTTTGCACCAGAGCACTGTCTGCAGAGGTGTCACGTGTGAGGCTTGGCCACAGGGATACATGGTCCCTTCGATAAAGGCTGATCCCTTCAGCCCATTATCTAACTCTGTAACAATGTGCATAAACCGAGCTGCAGACTGAGGAGAGAGCAGGAGCAGGTTTGCTCACTCCCTCTCGCTGCTGCTCACTCTGAGTATTTGTCAGTGCCATCAAGGAACTGCTCTGCCAATATTTACAGTAATAAATTAAAGCCTATTAAAACCAGAAGTTGACTCCTCAGTAGCACAAAATTTAATGTCCTCTGCCCTCATCTTCTTGAGGGTTGGTTTTGCTTGATTTAAATAACATATTTATAAAATTTGAACATACAGTTTCTTCAAATACTAAACAGCTATTACTGAATACCTCAGACATCCAACTCTTTCCCAGTGTGCATCTTGTTTATATACATCTTGCATCACCAAGGCTGCCTCATTCCAAAGATGACAAGAATAATTGGTGGAAAGGCCTGGTTCTTAAAATAATGATAACAAAAAAGCTACAAGCTATTTAAAGGATGAGGAATTTTACAGAAATAAATGAGACATAAATATTCTTCAATGGATAAAATAATATCGGACTATTTTAAAGAAAACGGCTTTCTTCCGCTAGTATTAATGAGAGAAAAAAGTGATGCATTTCAGTAATTCTGAACTTTGCATTTATAAAGTAGAGTTGTTTAGGGACTACAGATTGATTAGACCTCTCTGATCGAATCTGTCTTCATTGTAACTCAAAAACAGACCAAATAAAATTACTACAGGAGTAGTTTCAGCTCATGCAACATAAATTCTTTTCAAGTATTTTAAGATCAGAGTTTGTTCAATTAGCAAAGTGTTTGGAGGAGACAAGGAAGATTCATCTGTTGCCATAGAGCTGTCAAACGCATGTAGGGGGAATCATGGGCTGCAATTACAACAACTACACATAAACCTCGTAGACTGTTTACATGTCAATTCAAATGAACTTTGAGAGTCACAGCCTCCGCCGTGAGAGGCCAGCCTTGCCCACACAGGAGCAGTTTGCCCACGCTGCTCTGAGACTCGAACTTGCAGTGCCACAGCAGCCCAGCAAATGGCCAGCAGCAGGTGCCCCTCTTTCACACCACCTCCTCAGGAAATTAATTATCTTAGCTTGCTTGGTATTCTAATCCTATTTTCTATAACTGAGATCCACTGTAGAGCACACATGTCATACCAGGAAAATATTTTAAGATAATTAAGTCAGTCATTTTGTCATTAAGTCAGTTATTTTTGCTTTGGCTTCACATTTACAAAACCTTTCCCCAGGCTTTTTCAATTGATGTTGGAAAGACATGAACTATTCTATGGCTACATGGTGTTATTTTTATTAGATATTATATTTTCATGTTGTCTTTGCGTACGACACTGCAGTCTTTCAAAAGAACTGTCTTGAATCTCAAATATTTAACAAAATGTGATTAGCTAACACCACACAGCCGACTGGGAAATCTCTGATGTAAAGTGAATGAGGTCAGATTGAAGAGAAATACAGTGCTTAAAAAAAAAAAAAGATGACATTGCCATCTGTTTGTTATTGGATTAATAAATGGACCGTTGAAGAGCCCTCACAAATAAAAAAGTCTCAATTATTAGTATGAGGGCATGTTTTTCAAATTAACCTTTCAAATTGAGAAGTAATTGATACAACATTGATAAGCAAATAAAGCCTCTCTAGATATTTATTTTGTTAAAAGACATGTTTAAAATTAATTTTAGGATATATATCACCTCTAGTAAGCATAAGCTGAATCATTCTTTCTTCTTCAGCAATGTGTGGGAAATGTCCTTTCAGAAAACTTTGCAAAATGGCACTGAATTTCATTCCAAACTGTAGCTCTGACAGGAAAATAACCTCACTTGAGAAGAGCTCTCAAGCACCATCTTAACTTCCACTGTATTCCACCCAAATACACATTCAAAAATAAACAAACATACTTTCAGACTCTATATATTTGGGGAGTTTAATGAAATGATAAATAAACAGAACTGAGACACTGGGAAGTGAAAGAAGAAACCAGTCAGTTTATGCCGGAGTTTTTTTCTGCAATAGATTGAAAGTACTAAACAAAAACTAGAAGTTGAACCACAGCAAATCTCACAACACACCCACACAAATTACTTCATTCTAATATAAAAGCAGGACAAGCCTGGAGTTGCTAAGGCTTACGATTAGTTTCTTATAGCTTCTGGTTTCCAGTAACAGCTATACTTCAGCAATCATGCAACCATTTGCTCTTACCATAAAGCAGTTTCCTACCTGTGATCACACGCTGTTTCAATTTTCTAGTTCAAAATCAGACATAAGTTTCTATCACTTGGAATTGTTACTTTAACTACGAGAACAGCCTGAAAGGTTTGAGAACAGATGCAAAAATTAAATTAAAAATGTGCTGAATAAATACCTGGTGATTTGTTTCTTCTTACAACTGACTGTAGAAATGTGCTGTAAAACTCCACCACTTCTAGACTATGAACTTCTAGACTCAACTTCTTATTACACAGCAGTGAAATCTTTTTATGTAAGTGCTTTTGGTAAATCTAATCATTATTTCATAAGTAAATTACTGACTCTGGCTTCAAGTTTCCTGAATTTCTCTGCCCACCTATCTATCAATATAAATCATCATAAATTTCAACAAGATTTTGGCTGACATGCACAAATTCATCTATTCTTTTATCTTTTGAGGAATAAACTATTTTTCTTTGGAACAATTACAGGAAGGAAAATCAATGGCTTACCTTCAATTCTTGGGCTTCTATTGCCCAATACATCAGAACAGTCTGCCAGTTATTTCTATTTTCTAATCCAGCAAGTAGAATATGACAGCTGAGATAGTTGCTTTGGTTTAAAAAAATCCATCCTATTTTTAAAGTTATATACATTATAAAAGAAATCAAAGAAATTTCTTCCTCTGAAAATTTGATGGTTTTGGGTGCCTTGAAGTCTACACATTTTCATAGCTTATTATATCCAAAGTCATAATTAGTGTCTTCTAGAGAATCTCCTAGAAAAACAAGTAAAACTATAATTTCCTAATTAATTCAGTATGATTTTTTCTATATGGAAACTGGCCCAGATTTTTTAATTTAAAAGAGTCATTTCTAAAGCTGAAAAGATAAGAGAACTTTTTTGACATGGTTATGCAGGTTTAGCACCTTGAGAATTAGTCATTCTGACAAAGGTGACCAGGCCTTAAGAATAAAAAGAATAAAAGAAGAATAAAAAGATGAAGAACAGAGAGAGATAATCTGGCTTCTCCCCCGTGGTCATTAGATTCTCCCACAAAATTTAACATGTAGCATATATCAAATGCTGAAATGAATTGGTAAAGGCTATAGAAATCTGAGATTAAAAAAAATATTATTAAAGGATGATCAGTGTTAGAATGATAGAAACTAGTCATCAGAAATAAGTTGATTAATTGGGGATCTTATTGCCCTAAATCATAAGCATAAAATTTAAGATTTCTTTAATACTGTGCTAGCATTAACTATTCTCTCTGGGTATCCTATGAGGATCATTCATTCAAGTCTCTCACACTTAAAGTGAAAATAAAAAAACCAAACCCTCAAAGTAGTCTCTCATGAAAGAAAAAAAGATGCTCTTTTCTAGTCCAAAAAGAGAGCCCTTCCTATCTACATAGTTAGTTGATTCTTTTGAGTAACTTGTGACCTTTTCCTGCCTGCAATGTTTTGCAAATTCTTAATTTGGTTTTCTTGCTGTCTTTCCAAACCACTACTAAACCATCTCTCCTGCAAGTTTTATTCCTTGTCCTTTTCAGTGGGGATGCCACCAGCCAGACAACTCTCACACTTTCTCCAGGCATGGACGCACAGAACTTGGAAGGCTCCTGTCGTCTCTGGTCATTTGAAACTGCCCTCGCTGCTGGCCAAAAGCTCCCCTGCCTGCGAGTAAAGTCTATGCTTTGTTTTATTTATTTGCTTTCTGGGGAAAACATTACACTTGCTGACAAGAAACAGTCATATAATGTCAGCCAGCTTAATAACTATGGTTGCGGCACACTGTGATGTAAATTGGAGAAACCGAGCTCTGAAACATGCTATGTTAGTGAGCAGTGAGTTATTTCACTTGGGTTTTATCTCCCTTTGGGGGATGATCGGATTTCTTTGCAAGCAAGTTTAATACGAGTATGTCTTGAGGAATTAATTTTTCAATCGTAATATGTATATTTTAATTGCAGTTTTTGGCAAATCGTTGCAACAGGAACAGCAGTACCTGGAGGCTGCTTTCAAAGTGAAGTAAACTGGATATTACACAACATAAAGGAAGTTTTGATTAGGAAAGAATCATGTTTTACCTTCTGTGGCTTTTTCCCCTCATCACACCCCTTTCTGATTAACAGTCACCAGAGCAATGAAAAGGAAAGAGAAAAAACATTACTTGAGCTCTGATAGTGATGAGTGAAAATAACATATTAAGTAAAGAATTTCCCATGTCTAGAGTAAACACTTTGACTCTCGTCCACTGAAGATCTTCTACAAAAATATATAAATATTCCAAACCTCCGTAACTGTATCTCAGTTACCTACTTGTTCTGAAACTGTTATCTAGGGTTTGCTAAGTGCAAGACCTGCCATGCTGGTAGTATCAGCAGGGCTCAGGCTGCTTCCACAGCTGGCCAAGCAATGCCCTCCACCTGCACTGCTCGTGAAGGCTCCGCAAATGCACAGTGACAAAACAACAGTCAATAGAGGAGAAACCATCCGGCTTTTCTGGCCTTATGTTTTCATCATATGTTAAAGATAATTTCATTTCAAGACAGAGAGAACAGTGATTCATGGTGCAGAAAACATACTTTGAAACAAGGTCAAAGCAGCTCCGTTACTGACTATATGGGATAGAAAAGAGAAAGGCCATACGACTGTTAGAGATGATGGATAACAGAAGGGCCAGTCCTTAAGAATTACAGTTTCAACATTTTTACTGGAAAAAAAAAAAATAAACCTTCACGACAAAATGCTTTAGCTCATTGACCATAACTAATTGGTTTCATTCCATCCTTATTTTTACATATACACTATAAGACTGAGGATCAGCAGCTTGGACACATTGTTCTAAAAGTGCTACAATGAAATACTGATCTTAAATTTCTCTCAAATTTCAAAATTAATTTTTTCCAAACTATTTGACCTAAAATCTCCACAAAATGTATTTCCAGCAGCATTCACTAAATAAGATTTTTTTTAAAAAAAGAAAAAGTCAAAGTGATTTTAAAAGTCACAACTGATCAGTATTTAGATCTGGAACAGATTTCTGAAAATTTTTATTGTACCCGGAAAAAGTGTTTGACAATCTGTTTATCTACATCAGATGTATTTAAAATCTCTTTGATGTCAACCCTACAGTTAGTTCCACTATAGGTTATCTCCAGATAGTGGGCCAGATCCTCAGTTCTCACTTAAATCACAACAGAATTCAAGCAGAACCGAATAATTTTTACAAAATACACGACAAGGGACAGTGTGCAGCTCTAACCCCCCTCAGATGGTTTCCAGCTATGGGAATGGCCACAAGTCACTTGGTAGTACAAGAAGCACTGGGAAGTATTTGGGAAGATGGGAACAAGCTCTCCATCCCACGTAAAAGCTCCCAGTTACCAGGCAGGGAAACACAATGACAAAAAATTACCTGTCAAGTATTTTGTAGAAAGTTAATAACATGGTAAAACTAAACATGATAATAATAGGATTGGGCAAAAGATTTTAAACCCATTCACAAGTGGAATCAGGGAGAGGGAGGCCTTTTTTTTCAGGAAAGCACTGTGTTCCACAAGAAGAGAGCAACATTTTATTGAAAAGCAGACTTCAGGGTTCATTTTTTTTATCAAAAGAATCTGGTTTCCATGGAAAGTAAAATCCAGAGCATTGACAACAACTCTACAGAAACACACACAGTTGATATTTAGTATTATGCTTCATATAGTGTTTTTGTTAAGTTTTGTATTTTGCAACTCTTAAAATGATCTTGGTTCTTGAATATGACACTAGTGACAAGCAATTTTTTCTTCTCTCGTGAGTAAAGCACATCGGTTTTATATTGACTTTTAATGAGCCAAAGACAGGATTTCTTTTAATTTACTGTGTTTTCATTACATTTTTTGTCAGCTTAATATTAGACATAATACATCACCGTAAGGAAATATTCTTTGCAAGTTCCTTTGAAACTGTTTTGTCTTTACTTTTTCTTTTATACCTGATCTGTGTATTTAGTTAGTTGAAATTAATTCCATCCTCAATAACCATAACATCTAGTTACAGTTATTAATGACTTATATAAGAAGGTAAAAAAGCTTAGCAAGACTTAGTGAAATCCTGGTTAAGCTATTCAAACTGAAAACTCCTTCAGTCGGCAGTGAATTCAGCACTGTATGTAGGGCACAATTATAAAATTGTTGAGTTTTGACGAGTCACAGCCACAGCACATGAGGACACACCAGGGATTAAATATGACTTCATTAAAATCAATTGTAGTTTTGTGACTGGATTGAGTAAACTGAGATTTTTCAGCCATGATTGCTACATTGTGGTCTTGTCTGTGACTATAGCACTGTATCTGAAACCCAATGAATAGTAAAGAAGAGGAAGAGAGTGAAGAGTAGAGAAAAAGTAGGCTTTATCAAAACTCTGTAATTGCCTTCCTTTACAGTTTTATTTACACAGACTTAATCTATAAGCAACAAAGCCAACTAGACAAATTAGAGGTCTCTGATAATAGCAAATGAAAATATAAGACCACAGAAATATGCAAGTCAGGAAAGCAGTCACCATGTAGCCAACAGAGATGGTAATGTGCTAGGAAATGTCACAATATTAGTATCTTCTTGGCTCCAACTTCATAAAACCATAGCAGGCAGAAGAACTTATGCCATCCTCATAAAACCAACAGTACACAATTTTGTAATTTCCTTTAGGCTCATCATGAAAGATATGAGCAAATGTCACTCAGAGCTATCCTTACATTCCATCTAGATGTCTTGATTCATAGGAGGAAATTGTGTTAATAAGTCATAAAGGTTCTGTAATTCATTATGTTGTCATTATCGTTTGTAATCTTCCTGTAATTAGGTATCAGTGGGTTTCCTTGGAGAACATATGATTGAGCCTTAAATTGCAGAATATTCTCAGCAGCATATGACTGCAACTAGAGCACTTGCTATGTTGTGTTTCTCAAGTGTATATTTAATATATTGAGGTTTTTTTCTATGTGCAAGCCAGCCTGCCAGGGAATGTGTGCTCATTACTGCATTGTGCTTAATGTCTGACAGGTCTGTGGTTATTAACAAGGAGTTGGATCCCCTCTTGCATAAACTCACAAAAGCTTATGATCATACATAGGGAGGGT
>JAOXNG010000042.1:7262322-7273711 GCA_028566535.1 Scolopax minor
GATTCCTTCTCCTTCCTCTTACATCAGGAAGATTTTATCGGTCAACTCCTGTGTTATCATCCTGGATCACATAGCAAAGGGTCAGCTCAAATACTGCTACCAAACCCACACTATCTACCTCAATTATTACTTATTTGTTCCATAACACTTGGAACAGCACACACCAAAGTGATCTCGCTCTTCATATTAAACACTACAGACTTGTGAAAGGAAAAATAGAGAGGAACGAGGATGAAACACAGGTCAATTAAGCACCAGGGAAAAAAAGGAATTAGAGAATGATACAGTAGACTGGTATTTACCGGAAGAAAGCAAAACTGCAAAAGTCTTCAGCAAAGATCCCAAATGATTCTGCTTTCCCAGCTCAGTTTAATTATGCAAGGCCAACTAATACTGCATTCAAGGCAACTGCTGAAATGTACTTTAAAAATAATAATAAACAATAATAATAAGTAATGAATTGCAAGGAATTACAGCTACAATATCCACCAGAAGGATCATAAGCACTTAAAAAAAACCCCATGACTGTACCTTCACATCTTCATCTAGTTTCATTATCTTCTTAATACGAGCCAGAGGGAGTTCTTGAACTCTGAAGTCTTTCTGCAGAGAGATTCAATTTGAGAGACTCTTTACTGATACTTAACTGCACAAAAAGGTAAGATAAGAGATGTTACTAAATTGGCTAAAGTTACTTTTATAAAAATAACTTATTTTCTTTGACGTCTGGCAGCTTCTCCTCAGGCTTGAGGATCCTCATCTGCTTTTCTGTATTTTATACCAACAGAATTCTACTTAAAACTTCTGTCAGACACTTGTATTGATACTTCACCTCAAAGTTAAAGTCATTCTGCAAAACAGAATGTTTCTAATGCTACACATTTCTCCATCTATTTATATTTGAAGAAACTAATTCAATCAGCTGTCTCCGGACCCAGAAACCATTGGAATTTACAGAAAGTCACAAGCGAAACTGAAGGCACCAGGAGCCACAGGACGAAAGCTCCTTTGCTTTATTTGTACTTCCCTCTTGCCCAATACCAATTTTGGTGTTAAAAACCTTGTGGGAACCACATTCAAAAAAGAAATCTCTTCTAGGATGGATTTCTCACTATTTTCCAGCAAAGAGAACTGCTGACTCAGCAGGTTGAAACCATGGTTATGGGGACAGCGAGCACTGTCACTGTGTTGTCACCCAACAGGAGCAGGGCCTTACTACACTGTGCTCCTCTGAAGAGAAAAAGAGGATTAAAAATAATAATAAATAAACAAATTCAAAGTGCTTTGCTACCAGGAACCTCTTAAAAAGGGAGAAAGGCTGTACCCCTGCATCAGGGATGCAGAAGCTCTACCCACAAAGGGCTTCTAAAAAAATAAAAATAATAGACATTTCTTCACAGAAGTGTCATAGAAAATAAAAGGAAATTCATTTCTCTAGGGAAGAAGGCGCCGCAAGAGGTTTTAGGGAAACAAAAGAGAAAAAAAAATGCTGAAAGTGTCACTTTCAATTGCAGCAGAATATGGAGGTTGTGCGTGGTCCAGGCCCTCCTATGCGCCAAAGAGTACTGTATTTGTTGTGTTAGCACAGGACCATTCACGCAGCTCACGCACAGCACATTTCACATACCATAATCACTGCTCCAGTACTTTAGAGATGATCTATACATATCCCTCAGCTTAACCCACAGCCTGGGCTCATGTATTTTAGCATCTGTTCCTATATCTGACTCTTTGCACAACTTTATTGGCATGAGTAATGACCTAGAAACGAGTAATCATCCGCAGTGAGCAACCTGGAAGGGAACTCGCACAGGCAGACCATCGTTGTCACATAGCAGCCCTTTCTTTGCATGCTAGCCTCCAGACTACTGGAGGTACATTGTGATTTGCCACCCTGTAAAAGGGTGCTCCAAAACAGTTTTGTGGCAACAATTTTCAAGGGGACAGTCTGGGATATGACAAATGCTTCAGGCACCCAATGCATCAAACACTCTTCATCTGAGAACAAGTTTTCTGTTGCCAGCAAACTCTTGCCCAAGGGGCCCCTCTTCTGCAGGGTCACTGAGAGCCTGGCACACAGATCTTCTACGTCCCCAGCCACAAGGCTGGGTGGGATTCACAGGGTCCCTTTGCAAGGAACCTTTGAATGGGTCCTTAACGAAGTGCTCCATCACACACGGTGCAAGCCCAGCCAGAGGAACACTGTTTAGGTTTGCTCAGTCTAATAAAAAAAAAGTACATCTTTACATAAGGCCAGGGAATAAACTCTGCTTCTGAATCTTAACTGCCAAAGGAAGAACTCTCGAGTCCTGATTCAGATCCCTCTTTGTTCTGAGAGGATATTACACAGAATTATTATAGAGAATTTGCTGAACCTGGGTTTAGGTTGGGGGGAGGAATAGCAAATCATTAGGAAAGTAATGCAGAGAGAAAAATAGCAGCTCAGAGAAATCTCATTTGAAAATCTATTTGACTGAGAAAAAAGCTATGAGCTTCACATAAATAAATAAATAAAACACAGGAAGAAAACACCATTAAATCCAGAGCCAGAGAAAAGGAACATTTATGAGAAAACAAATTGCAGCTGTATAAATTTCCCTTTTCTCCTGAAACACAAACATCCAAGTGGGCTTTGCATGACGAAGAAAAGTACAGAACCATATACTGAATATACAGTGGATTTAACACCAGTGGTAAAGAGGATAAAATTCCTTCCGTATGAAATTTTTTTCTTCCCACAGGTAAAAAAAAAAAGTTGGAGTTGCTTTCCACATTTTTGTTGAATGGTATTGCTTCTAGATACAGCCCTAAATCCTATGAGAATTATATTCTTCAGTGTCATCACAAAATATTTGTGTATGTGGAATCAAACCCAACATGTTTATCTCAAGTACTTTTTTACTCCAGACAAAAGGTAACTATTGTTATTACATGCTTCACAGGGGTTTGCTCTTCTAACCCCAAATACTCTATTTCTATACCCAATTTCCTTCCACTCATTTTCTTCTGACAACTCTGATGCTATCAAAGTAGCATCAAACTACTTTGATCAAACTACTGCTAAGAGTGCCAAACTTTTCCACACAACTATAACCTGGATTAATTTAACTGAATGAAAATACATGAATTATTCTGGATTTATACTTCTGCAAAGCAGAACAAGTTCCTACCTCAGATCCAGGAAGGGATATGAACATCATATAATGTTTTTCTTAAGATCCTCAACTAAGTTCAAGCAAGGAGGAATAGGCATTATTTACTAGGTGTAATCTAAAGACTAATAAAAAAAAAAGAGATAAAAATGAATATATTGCTTCAAAAATAAAAAGAATGAAAAGGCAGCTGTAGAAAGAAGACTGCAATTTGAGAAGAACATCTACTCAAGATTTAGTGTTCAGAATGGGAGCTCTGATTGTTTTAATCTGCCAGTACTTTTTTACTTATCTATTTTCATGGATTTTATAATAACAAGGAACCAGAGGAACACTAATCACTTTAACAGTCTAAATTTCTGATCAATGGCAAATTCAAACTTAATTTATGACATGAAATATTCCCTCTGTTTGTCTTATGTATACTCAACCCTGAATTATTTTTTAACAGTTCGCTTCTTCTCAGATCTCATATACTGTGTGTAAATATTCATAAATGTAATAAGCACTTGTTATAGCCCAGAAGATGACATTACCAATGATTTTTAAATGGACTGCAAACCAGAGTAAAATCTCTACCACACTGCGCTGACTCTGCAGCAGAGCCATTACAGTTCTGTACTTCTCTATCCATCCTGCAAAGACTCATATATATATATATATATATATATATATATATATATCCAAATGCAGATCCACCATGAAAACAAAAATTATGGTAGCTTCAAGCAATATGTGGTAAGTGATATGAAATACAATCCCATGTAAATGATTCTACAGTTTTCATATAAGATCAGCAAGATTCACATACAGTGTGTGCAATTTATCAAGTGCATGATCGCATTTTGTGACCTAATTACAACCCTGACCCTTTACTGTTGTGTCAAAACAAGAATACAATGGAGCACTCCCCCCATGAGCAGGGAGGTCACCCTCAGCAGGTCAAAAGCCAGAAAAATGGTGGAGAGAACTCTTCATGCACCAACGTAGTTTATGGCTAGGTGCTGGCATCCAAAAGAGATACCAGCCACCAGGGTTTCCTTGCTCCTCACTGGTTTACTGACCCTTCCCTTCCACATATTACTGATGTTAGCTGCTCAGAAGAAATGATCCCAGCATGACTAGGTGCATGGCCCTGCAAGCAGGACTCATGAACTCTTTAGGACTGGGGCTCAAGTTTTTCTTTATGCAAACAAGGTGACGGTAAGTAAAGTTACTTTGGGAGTAGATTTGGCTGTAACAAATGCTGTCCTATTTAGGGGAATTTTACCTGTTAATCACAAAGAGTCATCTCTCAGGAAAACGCAGAACAAAACTACTCTTCCTAAATGCAATCAAATCCTCCATCTACAAGACTTTCAGAGCAGAATTATTTACAGAAATACATTTCCCCTCTTCAGAAGCTACTGAGTTCTTCAAATCTTGTCCTCCATTGACCCGTAGCTCCCTGCAGTAGAACTTCTTTATTTTGTTCTTGTGTTTTGCACATACTTCTCCACAAAATATAATTATTTTTCCTGCTCCCACAGCACAGAAAAGACAGAGGGGAAGACCCTCTTCATCAGAATTTTATATCTAAATGTAGTGAAAAGACCTGATTACAAAGACAGCCTGCATCTACATGTTTTATTTATCCTCAAACATGATCAGTGTCTTAAAAGTTTTTTTCTGTAGTTCTTAAACCAAAGAAAATATGAAGCTAGCTTGCAACAAGGTCTTGATGACCAGGAAGTTTAGCTCTGCAAAGCTCTAAAGTCTTCTGTGCCTAAAATCAGCATATAAATTTTTTGATTCCCCATGTAATTGCAGTTTCTGGTTCTCCCTGACAATTCTTAATTTAAATATTTTGATCTACTACTTTCTCTATGTTTTAGAAAAGAAAAATCCTAAGAAAAAGAGAAGCCTGTTGCTGTCACTGTATATTTTAGTGCTTTCCTGTCCTCGAGCTGTTCTTTCAAGGGGGTTATTAACCAGCCCTATAAAATCAACATATTCCTTATTCTATTAGGAAGACAGTCAATAGATTGCATAAAGTTAACAGTGTTTCCTCAATTTTCCAGATGAATTCAAACCTGTTCTAGAGTGATTTGTTGCACAGCATATGATTTCTAGCAGATGCCTGTTTTAGCAGATATTATTAGCTTTGAAACCATGCATAAACTCTCAGAAGGTCAGAGAAGGATAAAAACTGTCAGTAAGAGGCTCAAATAAATGAAGGTAAATACATCAAACAATCTGTTTAACACAGGCACCACATGAGTCAGTCATGTTACCTCTTCTCTGCAGAGAAAGTTAAATCTAGACAGGAAAATACCAATTTTTGAAACTCAAGGGCAACAAATTTTATTTAGATGAAAGAGCAAGGAAAGGAGGAAAAACAAGGCAATAAAGCAAATGGCAATCCTTACAGCAAATTCTGCAACATGCAGAGCACTCTCATCTCCAACACCCTCACCTCAGGAATCCCAACAGGTCTGGCCATGGAATAAACACATCTGTAGCCATAACTCCAAAAATTCTTCATTAAAATTAATTGCTGTGACATACTACAGATAGGACATACATAACTGTCACTTTCCATTCCACAGCTCCCTCTTGAGGCTTTGCTAACATAGGGACTAGTACTCAAGTATTTCCTACTTGTAATTCTGCGAGGAAACATACAAACAAAAAAGCTTAACTATCTCTTAATTTGTTTGAACCTGACCTATTTCTGCAAAGGCTATGGAAAATCTCTTTAAATCTACAGCTGAAGGTTGAGGTCCAAAAACAGCATGATCATCTCAGGCTGGTCTGGGAGCATGCAAGTTGTCACTTCTCACTCGGCTCTGCCTTTTGGATATTGTTGCCATCCATGCCAAGTGAGACCAGGAACTCTGTAGCACGTTGTCCTGTAAAACTAGTCAATTTTTATTGAAAAATCCATCACAGGTGTCATGCTACTATGAAGAGTTTTAGCTCACGTGGATGCTACTAATTTTGTATGATTTCTATAATCTTTGAGATCTTTAGAGAAGAAGCAGCTTGTAATTACATTCATGCAAGCTCTAGCAGGACTGAACCTCACATTGTTATGCCTATTCCTAGGTATTACTTCAGATCTACTAGGAGTAGCAAATAATAATTATTTTCTTTAAAAATGCTTTCCGGAATCCCAGAAATTGTTTTATGTATTTTCGTGCAAGTAACTTTCAGTTTAGGTAAGACAATACTTACGGTGAACTCAGATATCAACTGGGTACTAGAAAAGGGAGCTTTGATTACTCACATGCAGTTAATCAGCTCAGAAAGGCCAGCTAAAACTACATACATAGTTCAAATTGTAAATGAGTTTCAATGCAAAGAACACGGTAGATGTCTTTTCCATATACCAATCTGACTTCTTATTCAGACAACAAAGAAATAACTATCTAGTGAAGGCCTTCCTTCAAATTTTTTTCCTCTTACTTTGAACAGTTGTTGAATCCACTAAAAGAATATGCCACAAAGCTTGTATATCTTTCTTTTCCATCAAGAACTCTTTACTACCAACACATACTGTGAAGAAACGGATGAAAACCATACTGCTCTTTCAGCGACACAGTATCTTTCTAAACTCAAGCTCAGGTCACACCTAAACAGAAGACAGAATGCACTGAAAACTGAAGTCCCACTTTACTTTGGAAAATAAAATCTAAACAAATGGAAAAACTTAGATGAAGCATAATTTCTATTGGCAAAATACTGTATTTATTCCATTGTTAATACATAAGAAGGGGTTTGTTTGCTATATTTGAATTTGATTTTGGAACATCAAAAGCAAAGTACACTGAATAATTTAAGCCTTAATGTATATCCCTGAATGGAACATGCTCTCATGAGAGGTGAGTAAAAGAATCAGTTTACATTGTGCAAATGGACAGTAATAAAGAAAGACTTCCTTAAACAGAACACATCAATACAATTTAGAATCTCTAGCTTTATATAAACTACTATAAATCTGGTTTTCATATTTTGTTTAATGTAAAACTTCTGTAGCTGAACCATAATGTGATTCAGTTCTTATGTCTGAATAATTTGCATCATTGGGAGGGAACAAGAAGCACCTAACACATGGGTGGAAAAAGAGATGATGATTTCAAATCTAGTTTCAAATCAAAAGTAGGAAAGAATGATAAACTAGTTCTCTGATACTTTGAAAGAAATTATGAATATAGTACAAAGGAGTTGCAGGCTCTTCAAATTTAATCAATAGTATCAACATGAATACTAAAATATTGTAAATATTTCAGAGATGAGGGCAATATTCAACAAGCAATGCTATTCCCCATGGCTTCTCACTGTATGCAAACTGAAGCTACAATTTAGACATACAAAAGCCTAATAATCTGAAATTGCACAAATTCTGGCTTCAGTAATCTTTATGCAGTACTAGAAGTGCATCAGTGCAAGAGATTAATTTTACTTGTAAGAACTAGAGAGGCAGTAAAGAAGATTCAGTCAAAGAAAAGAAAATCCTTTACTCTGATTAGAAAGTCAGATGTTTGGTAAGGCTGTTGTGATGGGGGAGAGAGAGTTAAAAGCATCAGTGACTCTCTGTTACTTGTTTGTGGGTTTAATTTGCCAAATGCCAGAATTCAGGAGTGGGGCAGATCTAACATCTTTAACATGCAAGACAATGTATCTCATACCTTGATAAGCATGGTTTGATTTAGAAGTTAAAGCATTCAGATAATTAATGTATCATCATCCTTATTACAAATGATGTAATTGACTTAAAATGCTAACAGCATTCGTTCATTTATGGCTTGTACTGAAGCAAAGGTGCAGTCAACTGTTTGGACAATGAGTCAAGGGACAGCAGCGACACAGCTGTCACAAAAAACACCGCGCTTGGTCCAAGACACTACTGGAGTCCAACCAAATTAGGAACGGTTGTGGTCAAAGTGATCAAAGAAGAGGCAAAAGACAGCACAAAGTGATGAGCCCTATATCTAATGTCCTGAAGCTCCCTGCAGGGCGTCTGATTAGAAAGGGCTGGTGGAAATGTCATTTCCCTTATTATAATAAATATTTATTTTTTTAAAGTATTGGAAAAGGGCAGAAAGGTGGGGGGTTTCTCTATGCACACAGATTGCCATATACAGCCTGGATAACTGCCACCAAAAGTAAAAGAAGAAGGTAAGAAATGGTCTTTGTATCTAAAAAATACCACACATGCACTACTGGTCTACCCCTGAACAAGTCAACCAATGCCAACTAATGCAGAGCCAGCAAGGCAGTCCCGAATTTCATCATGTAGGAAGCTAAAGATCGAATTTAAAGTTACGGAGCAAGAAAAATCCTTACAGAAGTAAACAGCTTGGAACCTATCAGCTGCATGGGTGTTTAGGGATGGCTGAAGGAAATGTTCTTACTCATCAGCTGTAGCTCTGAGGACATTAAACTACAGCAGTTACGTACCTAATCTGCACAGATGCTTTGGTAAATCCTACAAATGCTTTGCTCAATCATTTATTGTGTAAATATCTTTAAGATACCCAAGCCCCAAACCACTACAGTATAATTTCTTCCCAGAAGTAATTGAATCTTGTACGTATAGATGAAAACCACAGAGAGAAAATGCAATGAAGATTAGCAATTACTAAAAGAAAAAGCACAAGATTATTTTTAACAGTCAACAAGTTCTTACATTCCATCCCAAATGCTCGCTACTGGAAATTCCTCAAGATTCATTCAATATCCTTTTCACCCCTGTCACAAGAATGTAGTTTTTCTTCTAGATAAATCACATTCTCAGGGGAGGTTCTCTCTGTCATCTTTTTTTTCTTTAATTTATTTTTAATTCTTTCTTTCAAGTAGTTTTGGTATTGTTTCTTGAAACATCTATTATCCTTCAAGTCTAAAAAACTATATGAAAATTCTGGAACCTTCTGATATATCATTAAGAATGGCAGTTCCTCCAATGGGAAAAATTGGAAAAACCAAAGAGCCCTCTTAAATAGACAAAATATAGGTATGTACAAAACAGTAACAAAAAAGTGTCCCTTGGGGAAAAGCCAGTGATAAGTGCGTTTGCTATTTTATTTTCACAATTTCCATTCTGAGCTTTTTGGGATGCAAGCGTTCTTAGGGATCTCTCACTATTCCTGTGTAAGGAAATTATGGTGTATTTACTTTGCTGCTTTTAAAACAGATTAAGAGGATGTTGTTCTTTTTATTTATGTTTGACTATTACCCTGTATCACCTCTTTTGGCCAAAATTGCTCTTTAAAAATCAAGTGAAAATTCAGATACAGCTATTCTGATTAAACTGCACCAATTATATAAAATGTAGTGTCTGCATGTGTGCATTTCCTAACTATTTCGGTATTTAGATGTTCAGTAAAATTTCTGACAGTCTGCTTAACTAGAAGCAGGCCTTAGAAAACAAATAATCCTTGCAGCTATACAGCCATTAAGTGCAAAATGGTGACATTATATTAAACAGTAGGGGTTTTTTTTCTTATATCAGAGTACGAACAGCATAATATGAAAAGATACCTCAATGCATTTTTGATACATAGCCTATCTAGTGAATGGGACATCTAAATTTCATAACAATTTAATATGAAACTAGCAAATTAAAGTTGTATTAATTCAAGTCTCTACTACATGCAGTGATCAGTCTGCACTCAATCTAACTCATTTCTTCTAGAAGGCTGTCATTGAGAAAAGAAACAGAATCTCTCAAAACGAAGACACGCTCAAGAAACATCATAATAGCAGCCAAAACTCTCATACACAATGTATATTGTCAGAATTTTTCCTGTAATATGTAATTTTAAAAAGCCCTGCTGAAAGTTGCACTTCCCATTAAACTATTAGTCTTATTAAGAGTATCCAATTATGCATTAGGAAGCAATTTTCATATTTTTGAAAATGTACATACTCATTATTCTAGTTAAAAGCGCAAATGCGATTTCATTTCAAATCCTACTGGGACAGTGGTTCCCCAGACAGGCTGCTCTGCACCTAAGTAACCAACATCTGCCAGCAGTTCACATTCTGTTTAGGAAACATCCTTGAGATTTATTGTGTTTTGTTTCATTTTTAAACTTACATAATCAGTTTATTTCCTAAACACAGAATGCCACGGTACCAGCTCTGATTAGCTGATACACATTATTTGCCAGTTGCTACACTGCAAACGTCAGTACATCCCTCTCCTCTCTGCTGGGCTCCTCTGTTTAACAGCGTTCAAGCTGTTTGCCAGCAAGAAACTACTTCATTCCTTCCTCCCGCAGCCTACACAAAACCAGTCCAACATTTACATGAAAGGAGGAAAACAAGAAAAGAAAATAAATTTCTCAAACTGCCAAAAAAAGATCATTTGTATGGACAGCATCAGAGACAAAAGCAATATGCTTGTTAACAGTTGTCCATCTTATTCTCTCCTCACATCATTTCAACTTTTTGTTGTCCACATTTGCAAAGAGACCTTTCAGAGGCTACAGATATAGATTTTTCAAGCCTGTTCAATAGCCAAGAAGTCTTAGGAGTGTATGCCCTAATCTCATTTTTTATGGAAAATTACTATTACATTCCATTTAAAAAAAAAATATTCAAATCAAATACAAATTTCTGTATGCCAATCCATCAAACATTCTTCTCTCAAATCCCTATGCAATTGTATCAACCAGTGTCATTGCATTGCACTTTTATATTTAATAGTAAGTTGCAGTCTGACTTGGTTTTGTTCAACTGTATAATGACAAATTGTTTAAAAAAATTTGATAGTGATTCATTAAATGGCAAGCAGCTTCATTTAGAAAGTGGGTTTTATAGTTTAACATTACATTGGACTGCAAAGATAGATTAGCTTGAAATTTGTTCTGTAATTAATTCCCTGGAGAGAAATCTATTTGCATGCAAAAAGGAGGAGACTTAATTAATGGCCAAATATATTTAAATTGATATATCAGCTACTCTCAGACAATTGTAGCTTCATTCCTTATTGAAACCCAACACAGCACTGACTAGCTGTTTTACAATGTAAAACAAAGCCACAGAATAGATCTTCTGTAAGTAAAGAAAAGACTAATCCTTTGGTTTGGATTTCAGTAACTCACTAGAAAAGGTATAATTGAGACTGATATTAGTTATACTGAAAATATTAGAAGGGGTTTTTTTTAATTATAAGGAAATGTTAGTTGGAAAACACCAGTGGGTTTTGCTGAATTACCAAGTTACATGAATCCTTCTGAATATCTCCAAGG
>JAOXNG010000042.1:7298186-7314822 GCA_028566535.1 Scolopax minor
GGTCAGGCCCAGTCACTCCACTAGGGTTGACCAAAGGAACAGTGACTGAGGCCGACAGGGTGGCCAGCTGGGATTTCCACAGTCCAGCCAGCCTGTCAGTAGATTATTACTAGTTATGAACTGAAAGACCAGGAGGCACTGCTGAACAGAGGAAGCAAATGGGCCCTGCCCTGTATAGCTCACGATAGAAACATCAAGAAAAATCCTATGGTGAAAGAAGGAGATGCAACATCAAGAAGATTAAACACTGCAAGCTGTCAGGCAGCAGCAAACAGGGTGACTGCCTTGGCTTCAGGGGTTTTTTTTCTTTAATATTGGGTTTGGATTGGTTAGGAAAGGACTAGCTATGCAGAGAGAGAGTGAAGTATAACGTGAAAACAGAGTACAAGAAAAGGCAAGAATATAAAGGACAGCAAGAGAGAGGAACGAGGCTGAAGTGGCCATAATATCAGAGAAGAGCAAAGAAAGGGATGGAAGAAGTCAATCTGAGAAAGGACAGTCCAGACCCCACTAAAATCAGTGGGAAATTAAGCACTCATTTCAGTGGGACCAGAATGAGTCTCAGAGTCATTAATGTGACATTCTGGCCACCTCTCATAGTTCCTTTGTCTTATACAGCTTTTATTTTATTTTCCCTGTATGTGCGTCAGTCAGTTTTGTTCCACAAAGATCCTTCCAAAGCAAATATTTTTATTGCTTGCTCTAAATGTGGCTTAGGGTGAAGGGCTTTTTTTCCCTGTCTCACTACATACTTTCAGTTCAATGCATTGAATATTCTAGTAACTAAATAACAATATGCTTAATGCTTCGAAGTGGCTTTCCAGCTGCTAGCCAAAGTTGTAGAATAATTAACAGGTGCCAAAGGATTAATAAAAGGAGCAGCATAATTAATAGACACTATGCAGAAAAAAATGGATCCTTGGCAACCCTGACAGCGTTGTTGTTTCCTCCTCCTTCTCTTAATTGTTTCCTGCATTCCTATAAAGAAAAAAATCTGATGCCCTTAAAATACAAATGACACATATAAGCAACGAAAAGAAACTCAAGAAAGTCACAATAAACTGCTTTCAGGTCTGATAACTGCCTTAGTTTGAAGAACCAGCCCAACTGAGAGCCCAGCTGCCTGGCCTGCCCCACTACTCACGTCCGTACTTGAGGGTTATACAGAAGGTGTTTTTGCAGAATGTGGTAGAGCCACGGTCACAAAGATGTCAAACCAATACAGAGCCACTGGACCGGTCCCCAACAAATTGAGTATCAAACACCAACATAAATAGGTATGCAGAAATATTTTAGTGAAACAGTCGCTGAAGACTTAAAGCCTTTAATATGATCATTGCAGAAAACTAAATAAATGTCCCTTCTGTTCTCCTTAATGAAGGCAGTAGAACTGACAGTAATAACAAGGGGCACGGAAATATTGAAATAAAAAGCGTGATCTCACTAGCTCTATGTGATGAGGTCTGGATGCTCTGAAGTTCATAAAAATTAGCTATAGCCTGGAACATATGGCATATTGGAAAACCAAAGACCAGAACCTAAGCCTGCATTTGAAACAAAAAGTACTCAAATGATTTTACAAATAGGTCCTTGTCTTTCCCTACCACCATGGCCCCCTAAAAAGTGAGTGCAGTCAAGATGACACCACCAGCACTGCAGTCCCAATATCAAAGTTGTCCTCTGCGAGATGATGTAATCCTGACATCTAGAGTGGCATTTCACTCCAAACATTGGTGCAGGCTGATGGGGGTTCAGAAAAAAGCAACAGCAAAAAAAAAAATTAGTTGCTGCCAAAAATAATTGCTTCATGTATAGAGAAAAGTACAGAGAAGTATGTGCAGTGTGCCTTGCTATGCCAATGGGCTGCAGGCATATGAAGGATGCCAACACAAAAGAAAGAAGAGTTATTAGTTCAGAGGAAGAAATGAACTCTTGTTCATGCTCGTATCAATAGGAAACACTGTGAAATCTTTGCCCATGAGGTCCATCTCCCTAAATAAACACACATGCGTTCCCAAAGGAAGATGCCCTTCAGAGATAAAAATCAATTGTACAAATCAACAGAAACATGCAGGGGGAAAGCTGCTGCACTGGAGCAGGGCATGCAACAAGTCCTTCTTCAGCACTGATATTTCTGTGTCTCTTCTTAAAGAAGTTTTATGGTGAAGGAGACACAGAAAACCATGAAGCCTTTAGCACATATTTACAGTTGCCGCTGTAGAAGGCAAACCACCTTATTTTCATCTTACATATTACAAAAAAGGAAAAAAGCTGTCTTCTCTCTGATTCAGAGCATATTAATAGAGAGAGGAAGGGGTTCTCATATCCATGTCTTACAAGCTGTATCCTCTACTCAGTTCCAAAAACTTCTTACCACAAGGTATTGGCCATAGCACAAAATGAGTAAATATTGACAAGTACCAAACAAGACAAAAAGATTGGTTTTCATTAAAAAAAAAAAAAAAAAAAAAAAAACATAAGACACGCAGAACTCAAGACCACGGGTAAATAGAGTACCCTCCTAAAGCCATTTAACTAAGACAATATTTACAGGAAAGCTGGTCAACTGTAAGATGCAGCTGTATTGGTAAAATGGTGTAAAGTATATAGAAAAAAAGAAGTCACTCTCCTTCCACTTCTCTCCAAAAGTAAACCAAAATGTCAAGGCAGGTTTTTGTCTCAGGGAGGTAAGGCTGCTGCCTGCATTATGATGAAGAACTGCACTCTCTCACATTGCTGGCAGTAGAAACACAGGAGTGCCCACACCTAGGCAGAAGCTGCAGTCATATTGGAAATAGATCAAATTTAAGCTTATATCACTGTTGCACTTGTAGGTACTTACACTTTTATGGAAGATGCTGAACATAGAGTTCTCATAATTTCTAATTATTGTACTATCAGTAAGGTTACTCATTATAGCAGAAGAAAAAGAATAAGCTGATATTCCAGCTCTTTAGAGTAGAATAATTATCACAAGATTGATTTCACTGTAGCATCCAAAAAGCCCACAGAAGTCCTGCTATTTATAGTAACGCATCTATAACTGCCAGACGGATGCCTATTTTCAGTCTCATCTTTTATTATGATTTCCCTTGGAGAAAACAAACAAAAAAGCCATACAGATCCAGCATATAACTCAATCAGATCAGCCTCACTGTAAATGATCTCTTCAGAAACATTTCCTACTCAATCATAAAAATATCTCTGTAATCAACAGCTCAGTATTTTTCAGAAGTCTGTAAACATCCCTATTCCAACCAGAGGCTGTTGGTTGATGTGCTTTAGTTTTGGATTGCAGCTTATGATGAATATAAAGAACTGGGTAAGCCATGTAAAACTCAGGGTAAATCATACTCACTAATGAAGCTAATTGGGTGAACAAAATGGCTAGTATTAAAGTGAAAAGATAGTTGGGTTGAGAAGAAAATTCCAGTATTATATCAAGAAAAGTAGCAATACCTAAAAGAAGAGATAACAACTAAATCCCTGTGAGTTGCTCCACCCACTCCCAGCACAAAAAACATTTAACAATTAAGATAATATAATTACATATTGAATTACATGCCAGAATGATACTCAGCAACACTCATTTTGTTAAGGTTTTGACCTTAGTTTAGGACCAAATTCAGGGAAGACATTTCTCTGCACCTGCAGGGAGCCAGAGGCATGAAAACTGATGCAAATAAAATTCAGAATTGCATTGGCTTTTCCAATAGGATTAATAAATTATTCCATAGCTTTATTCAAAGTGATTAAATACTAATTTATGATCAATCATCTTACATTTACTTAGTTTTATTTAGTCTTATTCCCAGGTTTGAAGTAAAAATTACTTGCAGGGTTGGCTTTCTAAAGGAAAAACAAACAAACAAAAAAACACAACAAAAAGGGGCAAGGCTGATGAGAAAGAAAACCTTCATGTTAAAAGCTAATACAACAGTACTTTCAAGCTCTAATGGTAACAGGTATCCAGGTCTGCAAACAATTGGTAGCATGACATAACTATTTTTTTTTTATATCAAAGCTCCAGTGTGCATGGGAAGTGCAGAGAATCCATGTGGAATAATCCAGAGAGATAAAACCTGAAGACAGGAGTATTTGTTGGCCTCACTCCCTAAATAGGGATACTTTAGAAATGGGGGGAATTTTCAATCTAAGGTAACTCTACAGGATTTTATGGTTGCAAAGAAATGACACAGAACAGAGGCAACCATGGAAATAGACGCAGCTAAAAACAGTCAGGTCCTGGGGTTAAACGGAGACAAGCTGTCAAGTTGCACTTGAAATGCTCAGATACACCACAAGGCATTTTCCTTGAACACAAGGATTATCCCCAAATAAGTATATACCTTTCTAAGGTGACAGCCTCTTCGTTTCATCTTCCTTATCTGTCTGGAATACTTACTCCTGGGCAGACAGAACCAACACCTCTCAAAGAGAATATAACATGGGCTGGACTCTACATCACATGCAGCACAGCAGGGCTGTTACCATGTGGCTACATCTCAGTTTAAAATCAATATGGAAAAAATATATAAGTTATTTATATTATTTTGATATGTAATACATATAAAATCTCATTATTTCTCTAAATTCTTTGTTCTGCCTCATTTCCCTGAAGGATCTCTGGGACAACTGGTTCCAGTTCCCCAGAGGTCACCTGCCAGAGTCCCATCCAGAAAGGGCAGAGTCTGAACAAAAAGCAAATGAAACAGACAATGTGGTGCTATGGGGCTCAGCTGTAACTGCAGAGAATGTGAGGCTGGAATGCAGGAAATCATGTTTGCAAAAAGCCACTAGTTTATCAGAAATAAAGTCCTTAAAAATTATTTGCATTTCTATAAGTTTGAAAGCTTTGACATTGTTTACATATTTTTCTTAAGTTGTCTAAAAGCCCAATTCTCTGAGTCAGCTTACGTATGCTATCAGAAATGTTTTGAATGAGTTGTTTTTCCTTTCTGCTTGCGTTTGATTTAAAATTCTGACTTCCAAGATTTTGATTTAAAACAAATATATTTTTATAGGTTGGTACAGATTTTACACTTTGAGCAGGAAGCACTGCTGATGGACACCAGCTCTTGCAAACACACTGTGGCAAAGCATCACCGACATCAGCAGGTCCCTTGCCCAAGCCAAGATAATGTAACAGCATTCTTTTTTTGTTAAACAGAGGCATTACAGCTGGCAGCGTGGTGGGCTCAGAAGAAACACATGGATAGCCACATCTCAACACAAGTTCAGTAACTTTTGAACCACTGTAATTTGAATGCAGCCAACCCTTTGTCCATGACCTTCCCAAAAGCTCATCTCCAAAATCATTCCTATGGTCATGCCTCATGTACCTGCCTCCCTACCTACAATCCACTGCATTATTTCTGCATAATTCTAAAAATTGTCTTCTTTGTTTAAAATTTACATCAGAGGCTTCCCAAAATACATGAAACATTGCTATCCTTGGAAGAATTAATGCTTTAAGTATGCGATTGGAAACATGAGGAAGTAGAGAGTTATTTTCCTGGGAACTTAGTAATGAAAGTTATTAACTATCAGAATTAATAGTCCATCTGAGTTGATGTGCACTGTCAGGCAGAAAGACTAATATAGTAAAAATGTACATACAAATGCCTTCAGGGAATTAGCAATGGGGATGTTAAGAAATGAACATATATAAATAATTATTTCAAAACAGTCGTTACAAATCTTATCACAATAGTATTGCAGTCTGCAGAAAAATAATTTCACTGTTTTAATAACTTCAAGAAACAGACAGAAATTAAGCAGCACAAAAATCATTAAAATCCAATAAATATCATTTTTTTTCTTTACTTGATTTATTTTAACTCAATATGCCTCACTGCTAACCAGTAAATGTCTTGGAAATTTAATGTAATTGCAGGAATTAAAATTAGAAGGGAATTTGAATTCAATCTCTTATAACCAGAATATTAATGCTAAGAAATTCTTGAGCCATAGTTAAGTTTATTTCATGCCATTGAACACTGGCTCTTATTTTATTTGACATTTAATTCTGTGCAGGCAGTAACAGCTCGCTAACTCAGATGGTAAGTGCAACTGTAAACATCTAAGAAGTAGAATTTATCCTAAGACTTTCAAGTCTTGTTAGTCTACAAGAAATTTAGGAAAAATGCGAGAAAAGAAAAATGAAAAAATGAAAAAAGGGATCAACTTTTACTCTAAATCAGGATGTCTGACAATACCCATGAATTGGGAAAAAACCTGCTCATGATACTCACATCTGCAAATAATACCATAATCTTAATGCATAAGACTTTATGCTGTTACATATAGTTTACTGAGAACATGGGTATACATTTGGACTGCTGATTTCAAGAGGCCATATTATACTTTTGTTCAGAGAGGAAAAGAGCCTCCCACAACTTGGCACTCTGCTTTGTAATTCAAAGCACAGTCCCATGCGTCACCCAGATTTCTCCTTAGAGGCAACAATTCCTATGGGCTCTTCCATGGTATGATTTGTGGGACATTATCCTTCAACATAAGTCAGTGAACTTTCCTAAAGAGAGCAGGATCACACAAACTGTGAACCACACCTTCAGAGAAAGCACAAGACCAAGCGGAAGTCCAACAGCTTCATCCAGAACTCGCTATGAATTTATCACAGAATACGAAAACACAGGACCCCGAATTGTCTCTTTTTTCCAGGTCACCACCGGAAAACAGAGCAGCTTTAGCATGCTTCATATGTGACCAAACAGGCCACCCAAAGTCTTTCACTGAAGAGAGTAAGGTGGATTTTCAAGGGAATAAATAAGCCAGTCTGACCCACTCACTTTCCACAGGAACCATCCTATACACTTGAACTCCCTTGTCTCCCATCCACATTAAATATGGGAAGGAAGAAAAAAATAGTAGCTTCCCAACTTGTTCCAAAAGATAAAGCGGGAAGATTGGCAAGATAATCTAGGGCTTCAAGCTGATACTACAAGAGGAAACGTCACACGTTTAAAGCAGAACTTGCACTGTTTGCCATGGGAGGAAAATTGTCTCTCAAATGTGCCTTTACAGGAGTTCAAGTTTAAGTGTCCTTCCCTCTGAATATTAGACTTAATTTGATGGCAAATTGTCTTCAGAAGTCAGTGATTATTTAGTAGTTACCTTTTACTTACTTTGATTTCTTAATGAACTGAAAAAATCTTTAAACTCAAAGGTTTTTAGATCTCTGATGAGCTGTTACAGATATTTCTGAACTAATTCCATCACCTTGACCATAGCTACAGAAATATAAATGGATAAGATCATACCTATAGATCATGCTTTGTCACAGAGCCCAGCAAGGCTACGATACCTACCTCGCTTGAAATCTGTTCCTGGGAGACCTTTGCGCATCAAGATTTTCTAGCTCCCAGATTGCTCCTCTGCCTTAGGCATATTTGATAAATAAACAATTTTGACAGCAATGTCGAAGCAATGACAAAACCTGTTAAATGCCATCCAGGGTGTCCTCTCTCTAAACAGACACAGAACCAGGCCTAGCACACAAAAGCATCCCAAACCCTTCAATTTGATACAAACCTTCTCAAATACCTTCTCAAGCTTTTTATGACTTCTACCATGTCATTTTACCAACTGATGCTTGAAAGAGTTTGCATGATAACTGTTTCTCAGGTTATATTGTTTATGAAGTTTTGTACATGACACAAACTACTTTTACTAGAAAGAATGGGATTAATACATGTATACATGGGATACAATGAAATGCACTGAATAAGACTGAAAATAAGACTGAAAAAAAGCAAAGTATAATGGGTTCTAATGACAATTTTTTGTCTTAATGTTGCATGCAAATGTAATTTAAACAGCAATATTGTTTCTTTATTCAGAAAATGAAATCGGACAAAGGCATTTCCACACTGGTCCTCTAATACTCCATTTGTATTGACACAAAAGATAATTTCTAGTAATAAAATGTGATATGCTGTTCACAATGTATTTTTTCCCCTGTGTAATAATATCTAAAGGAGGAACATCCTTAAATTCTGTTTCCATTTTATTTATTAAGGTTTAAACATTTATCTTCACAGAATAAAGCAGTTGTTTTCCCTTAGCTTTTCCCCTTTTGTTTCTCAAGCAAACAAAAAAGAATTACAGATGGCAGGTTATAGTGCAAATAGTTATTCCCTTGTTTTATCAGTACTGCAGTTGCATATAGAAGTATTTGCTCTCATCTAACGCACTCATCATGCAAGACTTCTCTTTCAACATAATCCATGCAAATACAAATTTTACCAGAAAAAAAATAATATTAAAATACAAGAATACTGACCTAGGTTTCATGGGGACAAAAGCTGGAGTTATGGCCTGCCATGGTATGCCAGAAAGGGCTAAGAGACCATTGGCTTTAGATGTTTAAGTGGGAAAAAATGTCCAGAAGGGTGGGGAGGGTGATGAGAGGGGTGAGTCAGCCCATGCATCAGGGCTGCGTTAACGCGCTTTCATACAGAATGCTCAGGAGTCTTACGGTATAATTTTATATATTGCTAAGTAGAATTATGTAAAAATGCAAGCATATTTTAAGAAGCCTAAATAGCTATTTAATTGCTGTCTGAACTGCGTCGCCATTTACATCCTTCAAATGACAGTAATTGTGTACAGACTTGACACGGAAAGCTGGGAGGCTCTAAGAAAGCCACTAGCAAATTGTTGCCATGCAAGGAGACAATAAATGGTGATTATTTGAGCTCTGTAAAAAAATTGAAAGATAATTCCTTAAAAAAAAAAAAAAAAGAAGAAAATATTACCTATAAGTGCTTCTTCAATTAAGAGAGTATCAGCATCTCAATTAAGCTTCCATTTCCAGGGATTTATATGGTAACTAACCTGAAAAGAGTTGCTCTAAGGCTGGAATATGAAAAAAAAACCATAATCATCACTCTAGCAGCCAAATTTATAGAGGTATGAAAAAAATATTGAAAAAAATCTTTTATCTATCTTTAACTTGTATGAAATGGAAACGAGTGGCAATGCATTTCATCACAGTAGTTCAGAAATTATGATCAGGCCTATAAACGGCTCCAGTTACTCATTACCAGCTAAATATTTACTTCTGTGTGTGTCTCATACAGCCATCATCGTGGCAACTACAGTCTTGCTATTTTACTTGGTAGAGTCAATAGCTTTCTAAAAGCAGACAGAAACCATTTCCAGATTCAGTTGTCTTAGTACTGGATCCAAAGTATTTCTGATTATCTTCCCAACTCATATTTTCCTGCCTACATAAGGAATATTAAATTAGAATATGATGTGAATTAAGAGGAACAACTACTATCTTGCTGTTTCTACTGTTTTCATTACCAATTTAACCCATTTCTTACCAGTTCACAACCCTACATTTGAACATATATGCCATGTTTGTAAATAAATCAATGTTCAATGTCCCAGTAAACAGACAAAGCAGTTTTGAATCTCACCTACAAAAGGTAAGGCTTATTCTAGAGAAAATGAAACTTTTGGAACTGGGAAACTGGGAAACAGTTCCATCCAATCCATTCTCTAGAAATACTTTGCAAGCAATTAAAAGAAAAGTAGACATCCAAAGAACAAATATTTGTCTTGTCACAATCCAAGCAAGAGGGAAAGCTCTCTATATTTTAGCAAAGCAAACACCTCAGTGTTACAAAGCAGTACATTCCATTGAAATGCACAACCGTGTTCTGTTTTATCCGTACCAAGAGGCTCATTTTAACACAGTTTTTGATCTCAGGATTGGCCAGCACAGGGACACTGAGATGTAATCCAAGTTCACTAAAAATATGAAGTTAAAGGGGATTAGTTAAAACCACCTTAACAACTAGAAGACTTTTCAGACTTTCAGAATTAATGCAGCCTTATTTCTAATTAAGTTTAGCTTAATTAATTCCTAAGGACAAGTTAAGACCACTTGAATTCTAAGTGTCTGGTTGTCCATTCAAAATGCAGTTAAAAGAATTCATTTTAAAAATCCTCTTGGATTATTTTTCCCCCAATTGTGCTCACAAAAGGTGGCAGCAGCCTAAAACAATCTGACAAATTCCTTGGAAGTCAGCTAAATCAGAAGGACCACCTTGCTTCTGAAGAGTTACTGCCCACAGTAACAGAAGTGACATAGCACTTTGCATTTCAAGAGCAATGTCCTTCTGACTCCTCAGTCCCACCGTAACTGATAACATGCACATATTATAATTAAATTTAGCAATGAGTTTTATGGTAAAATATAGCAAATGCCCTCTACCAGGTCCTCTGTGTCTCCTCTGCTGGTCCACAGTAGCAGATAATTACCTTTTTAAATCAAGACCTTTTAAAATATTTTTAAAATCAAGATAATTACCCATTTTTATTATTAAAAAATATTTTTTATTAATACAGCATTACTACCAGTCTCAACTGCTGTAACTGGCTGTTAATTTGGTTTCCCTTGAACTCAATCTAATTTAAACCGTAACGGCCATCCATCTGCTCCTCCTCACAGATGCCACAAAACTCACAGTTTTAGCCTTTTGCCTTTCTACTTATTTACTGACAGCCAAGTGAAAACTTAAACTTTTCACCCCAGGCCCCAGGTTGGTAACTTTAAACAGTTACAGCTATTTATTAGAAAAAAATGCAAACTGATGTCAAAACAAAGAGTACAGTAGAATAAGTGATAACGATATTTCCTCTCTATTTATCATTGAGGTGGCATCATATGGAGCACCAGGCACCATTTTGGGCATCACACTTCATTGAAGACACAGAGTGGATGGAGGAAGTCCTGAGAAAAGCTACCAAAATCAGCTGAGAAATACAACCTACAGAGACAGATGGAACAAGCAGTGACTCAAGAACAGGCAACTGAATGGAAACATGACAGTTTCCAAAAAGGCAAAAAAGTGCAAGAGAATAAACCGTTCTCCATGCAGGAATCTATATATTTGCAAATTCACCAAGGGAAATTTAATGAAAGAAAGAAGGAAAAGATTCTAAGATTAGAATAGATTGCCCGAAAAAGAAATAATGGAAACACCATTATAGGCAATTTCTATATACTAGAGAAATACTTTCCAAGAATGATGCTTTGGGGCACAGTAAGGGATTATCTAGCCTTTTGATGCCCCTTCCAGTCCCATTTCTCTAGGATACCCTATGCACCCAAGCCACAGTGTTATCTACACAATAGAGCTGAGAGTTGCTCTTTCAGATCAACAGGAACTTCAACAGGGACATGCCCCAGCCAGTGTAACATACTGTGTGTGCCAGAGCAGCAGGGTAGGTGACATTGGCATATTTGCTGTTCTGCCATCAGGAGATGCCTGGCAGGTACCTTCTGCTTCATAGAAGATTCTTCTGTTAAAGCAATCGGACAAGTCTATGTCACAGCTCATTGCTCAGTTTTTAACACACCTTTCCAAAAAAGATGTAGAGGAAATGAGGTTTTTTTTCATGTAATAAATGAATAAAAATGAAAAGATAAAAATGAAAGTTGGATTGAAATTCAATTGAAGTGGATTTGGCCATTTCACATCTCCTTACTGGGTTGGTCCTGCTCTGTATTTCCTGTATCTCGCAGATACAGCTTTTCTCTCCAGACCAAGTAAGGGTCAGTGCCCCAGAGGCAGCTGAGCTGGTCCTTAAAAATGGTGCACTTTAGAAAAACATGGAACTAGCTCACAGTAGTGAGACTATCAGATTACTATCAGCTGTGTAGTGATCTTTAGGGAACAGGCTGCAAAGCAGCAAACGCAGAAGATGCAATCCTGAGAACATCCAGAAAACCAATGAACCCACTCAAACTCAGCTGTTCAGCACTGCTAAAGAAAAAAGAATGGTCCTTTCTGGGTTGAAAAATAACATGACGTTTCAGAGGCAGATGGGCAATGCTGCTCTTGTCCGTCTGCTGGGGCAGCTCTGTGGTCTTGTAAGCAAAATCTGTCTCCTCTTCCTTCCAAGCCCTTTTTAAGATGACAGAATGCTGCTTGCTCAAGCTTGGCCATGCAAGTTACAAGATATTTTGAGATGGAAAAGACACGGGTCTCTTGCAACCTAGATGTATGGACTGGACCAATGCATCTGTGAATATCTGCAGCCCACTCTTGTCCACTGATTGCCACCAGCTGGTACCCACTTCCCAGTGGTGCAAGAAGCCCTATCTCTGTTACGATGATGATTATTTCCTAAAAAAATGACTTTTATTGCCATAGGCTTTTTGGATACACTTCCATCCTAGAAAACTCAGCCAGCCAAACATACCCTAGGGAGAAACAAACATGTAGCCTGAGCATAAAGGTACTTCTGTTTGTCCTTCTGTATGCAGAAAAAACAGGTCAGACATTTTAATTGGAATAATATTGGGCTGCTGAAGTGTTTTTGCTTAACCTTTCAGATATGAAATGACCTAATCAGATTTCAGATATTGTACAGGCCAGCACAGAGGGAGAACCAGCTGTAATTCATAGCATCTACTAAGCAGTAACATTTTTGATGCTTAAAGAAAAAAAAAAAAGCAACACGTGTTGTTAACATCGCAACTTCATGAGTTCCCATAAAACTTAATTTTCAACGCAGGTTTTATATAAACTATTCCTGTTGATCCTTAGTACTATAGTCACCAGAGGTAACTTAGAGTCCAAGGCATATGTGTAAGAGCACAGAGCTTTAATTCCCCAGGAGGAGCAGGTGTTTGAAGAATTCATTGGCAGTTTGGAGTCAGGGCAGCCCCTTTTCCCCACACAACTCTCAGCCACATATTTCCATTGGATGAATCCAAACCAGTTTCCACCAAGAGAAATGTACTCCTAGCAGAGCACCCTATACTCTAGCCCACCCATCAGTGTTACATTATATCACAACTACAAGACCCTACATCATCATTCATGACTACAAGACTCAATCCTGCAAATCGTTCTACATAAACAAGCCACCCAGTTGCTACAAAGCAAAATGATTTTAAGAAAAAGCTTTGTAGAATTGCAGGATTCTGGACAGACTTACCAAACTTCAAGGCTTTAGAAAAAGCTTTCCATGTGAAAATAATATCTTTATGTGTCTTTCTTTTTGTCAAGTAGTGCAGTTCATCCCCGTAAGAACGTGCAGGTGTGTGTAAACATGCCTTTCTCTTCTTTTTTTTTGCCTTTTCCATTGAGTAGTCTGGGATAGACATCTAATTAAATATGCAAGAGATTTTTTTTCCAATGTAAAAACTTCTTGATATTTGCTCCTTAGAAACTGTTTTCTCTATTCTCCAAATACCTTTACTTTCGGTAACAAGTGCCTTAAGTTAATCAGAACCATCTTCAAAAGTGGTCTCTAAAGTAACACAAACATACTTACTTTTTATATGATTATTTGCTTTTTAACAAATCAATATATAAAGACAGATGAATCCTGCATACTTTTGTGTCCATGAAAGGTTAAGTAACATGCACTCTTTAGAAATTATTGTCTGTTATGTCCTACTCCTGCATATTTGCAGTGCTGACATGAAGAATGGGGTTTGTAACCTAACACTAGGCATCAGGTATAAAATTAGGTTTAAAATGCTTTAGTGTTTATATATATCAATGTATGTTTATATATGCCTTAGTAGGTGGACAATCGTTAAAGAGAATTAAGTAGGGTGAACATTTACATGTACCTGCATCTGTGAAAATTCAGTTTTGCCTACCCACAGGGGTGTGAAATGCCACAGCTTCCTAGGGAAGTCCCAAGAGTATCTGTGTTTCTGTCACTAGATGCACACACAGCCCCCTAAGTTGAAGGCAGCTGCCTCTAATTCCTGCCTAAGTAGTACAGGACTCTCAGCGTACTGCTTTGGTACTTCACACACCTCACCTTCAGAATTTCATCTGGCAGGCTTACACAGAGCATGACTAAATTTCACACAAAGACAGCTTATATTGTGGCATTTTTGGAACACTCACATGGAAGGAGGAGACCCATGTTACAGTTCCCAGCTGAAATCTGATATCTCCCCTTCTAGGAGAGTGCTATAACCATTAGATTATATGGGTTCTAAGATTGCATTCAATTAGATTCTTCTACCTAAAAAAAAACGAATGTGCAGTGAACAGCAGTATGAATTTACAGTGCCCTTGCTACTCCCTGCTAGCTCCCCGCGTGGGGATTAATTTGCACATTTCAATTTCAATAGGGTGCCTTTTACAAAGGCACTCTGCTGATACACGCTCAGCCTTTGCAAGCATCTGATCCCGAGCTGTAACTTATTGACCAGCATGTTCAGCTTTGCATCCCCCTACATCACCCCCAGGGCTAGAGGAGAGCCAGCTAATGCTGGTGAACTTCAGATTTCTCTGGCCTTCAGTTTAGACAGTAGTAGATGAAAAAACTGCAAGCCTACAGAAGCCCGGGTGTGGAAGGTAGAGTAAGAGAGGTAGTAGCTTGTAAAGCTGCCTTTTTGGTCTAAGTGGTCACTTGTGGTTTAAGCTAATCGTTTTGACTTTTCACAGAAAAGGATTAAGAGTTTGCTGAGACACTTTTTCAAAGACTAGTACTGTACAGTAGAGATGGTTGAGTGAGCTCTTCTTACTTACTTCATTACAAAGTCAATTAGGATAATTTAAGCATGTTTAAATATAATAGTTGAATATAATAAAATATAATATTTGAATATAATAAAATATAATATATCATGAAATTATTTTTTTGTCCTAAAGTAAAACTGGGAAAATCATCATTTTGCCATGATATGGCCAAAATGTCAGTTTCAATAGAAAAAAAGAGTCCTATCCCATCATATTGGGCTCAGAAATTTTGCGAGTAATTAATTTATTTATGAATGTAAGTATAAGAGCCATGTGTTAAGCATTGAGTCTTCTAATACATTTTTACTTTAAAGAGCTATATGCTACTGTGAGAAATTTAAATGTTTTAGTTATAGCCTTCTGTCTAATCATTGTACTTTCAGTGAAGCTTTTAGGAATTTTGCCATCTTTTAGAACAGGTAGGTGGCAATCTGCTTATCTTTGTACAGTGCTGTTTTACATGTACACGTTCACACAGATAAAATCAACATTCTTCAATTATAATGAAGATATAGAATATAGCTGTATTATACTGTGCAGTTTTGGGAACATTACCATATAGTATTTTTTAATTTTTCTCCAATGATTCATTCACCTATTATTTAACTGGTCACATTTTTACAGTCTTTTGCCTTCCTTCTCTTTCTTTTCTCATACATTCATCTGTTTCTTATAGCTTCCTCTGAAGAATAATCTACAGTCTATAATGGATGTGAGGTATCCTACCCATCTCAGTTGTAGCTCAACATAATTCAAAGAATTAACATTTAAGACTGCAGTATTTAATGCAGAAACTATGAACAGCTTCTCACTTTACTAAAGCCTGAACACATTTTCTATACTATGATATGGCAGAAAAACCTGGTGACCTCTACTACGTGTTCAACATGGCTACATACCCCTTGTTTTTTTATGATATAGATGATATATGCTCATTTTCTCATCTGCTTTTCGTATGTGCACCCTCATAAGAGAGTTAACCACAGAGAAATCAGAAATCTGTCTATTAGAGCTTATATTGCAGTGTAGTTGTAGTTCAGCCTGCACTTTTCTTGATGATGGATACTTTTGTCTGATGATTGAGCAGGGGGCTTTAGTAGAATGCTGAGATAGCTCCATAGGAGCTGATTATTGGGAGTGGCTGCAGGCATGGGAGCTGGTGTGACTGACACCAGTAGCATATGCCATTAAGCACTGGGAACTGTTCAGTGATGATGGGGACTGTCCTGCAACAGGGAAAGCACCAGTTCAAAAGGTGGGTAATATTCGGGGTTGTATTTGCTGAGTCAGACTGGAAAGGTGGTAGAGTTCCCCTGGTACTTGGTGACAAAGATAAACAGTGGGTAGCAGTCTGTTAGACCTTTTGCTCAGGGCCAGCTCTCGTAAAGAGTCCGGAAGTGAGCTGGTGGTCTGTGAGGTTTGGCAAAAGGTACAGAGACCTGTATTTATACATAAAGGGACCCTACTGAGGAGTTGTCCTCGTCTGCTTGAATTGGATTGAAGGATTTGGATATCTCCCAGTCTGGATTACAGAGGAAGGGAAAGAAGTCCTGTATCTGTTTTTCCTCATAGTCCCTGGAAAATACATGGTTAAGTAAGAATTGTGGCCTTCTGTTCAAATTCAACTATTTCAGTGCCCGTGTCATCTTTTCTTCTATTGTCAGAATCAATGTGGGATGTGATGATTTAGGAAATGGCAGCAAATGTTGTGGTTAAAATGTTTCTAGACTTCAGTATAGACTCTGCAACAGATCATAAATGTCATGATCATGTATCAAGTATTCTAAAATAGCGGAGTATTTTAAGAAATAATATCAGATCATGTATTTGGAGATCAGCACTTGCCCAGAAGAAAAAAAGCACCCTTATGGCTGACCCTCCAAATTCTCTTTTATGAATGTCATATGAATAATGTTCTTTGCATGGATAATCTCAAGAATGACTTCTCCATCGTAATTTGCTGCCACTCAGTAATGCCAAAATTTATTGTTTAAACCGAGACTATTTTTGCAGCAAAGCTGAGTTAGTCCCTAGCTCTATATTGCTACATCTAGCTCCTGGCATCTCTGTGCCTTGACATCCCCCAGAACTGGAGATCGTCA
>JAOXNG010000042.1:7356129-7371840 GCA_028566535.1 Scolopax minor
GGTCCTCCTGAACTGATGAAATCTTAGTGAAGAAATTACTTTCAGTCAGTTGACGCCTCAGTCTTTCAAGGAACTTTATTTTTACTAATCACCCATAATGTCTCATGCGCTATTACTTCACCTGCTTTACACAACTGGCTTTAAGCAGACAATTAGCTGGTAGTAAAGCCTTTGCCAATTAGAAATATCAGCCATCTGCAACAAGATGACTGCTGATAACATAAAAGGTTTTTGAAAAGAATCACCCAAGGAGAGTCCAACGTAATCTTGGGCAATGTACCTTTTCTTTGTTTAGTGTTTTAATGAAGGTCTTTATTTGGGCAAACTGAGTGAATCATGTCTGGTCCATACTCCAGTATGCTACAAAGGAGAAAGTCTTTGAAACCCATCAAATTGTATCACCAGGTAGCCCCAGGTGCTCAGTTTTGGATGAGTCCATCAGGAGCATAAATGGAGAAGAAAATTTCTCCTCTTTGTTAGAAACAAAGATCAGTCTGCAAGACTGAATTCTACAAAAGGAAATTTTACCAACTGTTTTTAAAGACACTAGCTTCCTTACTTTTCAAACAAAAGGAAAAAAAAATAAAGGAAACCTGGAAAAGAAAGCCATGGGAAAGAGCATGCTGCTAATACACAGTTCCAAATGTACAATACATGTACAAACCATTAATTATACCCAGTTCCACTAACTGATCTTATTGAAGAAAACCACCTTGATAAGATTAAAATAGGCTCACAGCAGTCAGAAATAAATGCCAACATGTACTTAAATCACTTCTCTTTTCCTAAACTGTTTTTCTTTTCTTTGCAGCTTCAAAAAACAGAGGAGGGAGGAAGCAGGGAAGAAGAAAAACAAAATCAAGCAAATAAAAATTTTCCCTTCTGAAAAACAGTGTCTTTCAGAGCATCCCCCTTGCTTTTATTCTAATTAGACCATAATTAGAGCATTCATTGTCGTGACAATAGATTTATTTTTGTTGCCACCTAAAATAGTGCATGACATTTTTTATTTTCCATGGATGCCTATGGGGAAGATGGGAAAGGTGGAGAATTCAGCATAGGACAGATGCACCTTCCCATCCTTGGAGGACAAAGAGAGGAAAAGTGGTGGATCTCCAGAGCACAGGATGGAACAGAAAAGTAAGGTAAAGTAGTGCCTTCATTTGTCCCTTGCTGGGCACTGGTGGGTTTACTCATTCCTTGGAAAATGGTCAAAACTTGTGTGACCAAGACCCTGAGCAGCCTGGTCCTACTTTGAAGTTAAATCCAACTGTGAAGCCAGCCCTGCCTTGAGCATAAGGTTTGGCCAGAGGTCCTCCAGAGGTCCCTTAAACTGAAGTTATTCTGTGTATCTAGCAGTAGTTCACTGCTGGTATCAAGGCTAGAACTGGTTTGTTAATGGTTTTTTGTTGGTGGGTTGTGTGTGGTTTTGGGTTTTTTTCTGAGTGGGGGGTTGGGTTGCTGGGGTTTTTTAAAATGAATATTATTATGACTATCATAATGAGATTGTTGAGCAAAATGAAGTAAAATCCATACTCCAACCCTTATTCTCCCAAGTCTATGTGTTGACATAGACCCTGCACTTTCAGAAGAAGGAACAGTGGCAAGTCAAAGATTACCATAGTCATTATAACCTTTACAGAAAAACAGTATATCAAAATGTAAACTGTGCCTGTGCCAAGTAAATGTTAATGAGTAGTATCTGGAAAGGTTAAATATAAATACATATAATTACAGCTTGCTAGTGACAAGAAATTATTAGTTTCTTTCTTCCTCAGAAGGCATTGCTCCAAAATACTAAACTGAAATAAAAGTATATATCTATCTAATCCTGCAATCACAATAGGACTTGGAGAGCTACAATTATATCAATCAGTCAGAAATAAGTTGAATACATATCACTGCTAGTGTCCTCAGTCAGTTCTATATTCTCCCCTTCCAGATAAATGTAAAGAGATTACTCAGAAAACTGCTCTGAAGACTGGAATTTAAAAATTGCACTGAGAAATCATTTATTTTTTAAAAATATAAGCTCACAATCATAGAAGAAAAAAACCCTACAAATCAAGCACAAAGCATAAATCTCTGTTTTTGTTCATAGGTGGGATGGAAAAATGTGTTTGTGAAAGAAATTCTGTAAGTGATCTATATTACATTTGATTGGAGGGGGAAAAGTTTCTTCCACTGGAGGGAAAAAACCTAATATGTTACTAACTGCAATAAAAAGAGAGCCATTCAAAAATGACATTTGCAATTAAAAAGAGAAAATATTTAATGGAAGCTTTTAAATATTTTGCAATAATAAAATTGCTTTTAGCTTTTAGAAAATTTACCTTTAATTCTAATTTGCTTGAACTACCAATGAAAAGTTTTTGTATCACATGTAAAACGAACACTGTTACTGTATGAAATAGTGTTGGACTGGCCAAAGTCATGTTGGAAGATGTTGTAGGTTGGAAGCTAACTGAAGGAATGAAAATTTTATCCAACCACTTCAGTGTATGTGTAGACATCTAACTGACACTGCAGGTGTCCCCAAACAGATCCAATCCATCTATTCCAGTTTAAAACGAAAATATGGTTTACTATCTCCTGAACTTTTTAAAAGGTAGATTTGGGCCTTTATTTGCAGTGCATTTGGATTGCACCCATTCTGATTCTCTCTCCATACACAACAGTTGAAATGGAAGCCTGGGACTTACAATAATTTCAGACTGTATAGCTACCATGTTTTGTTCAGATGTGGACTTCTCCCACCACCCAGCACCCTGAAGATTACTTTAGTACTGCATATTTTTTCTCTTTGTTTAAAACGTGATCATTCTTACCAAAAATATATACTTTTTTTTTTTTTGCATGTAGAGGTTCACAAGAGGTACAACATAAATTTGAATTAAGTGTATTGGATATACTTGTGCAGTGCTGGGTTGTCAGAATGTTTTGCTCACATAATGGGTTTTTTTGGTAAAACATACAATTAGTGCATTTTTGCATTTCTACAGCTTCTACATCTGCTTCCTCACAACAGTCCCATCAGCTTCAACTCATTACATGAGTGTACGAAGAGAACGGGGTATGAAACAGGGGCAAACTCCAGCTGCCGTGAATCTATTTAAATCTTGAGTAAATCTAAATGAGGAATGGAAAAATGAATGCATTTCACAACCTCTGTTCACCAGAATATGAGCTAGTTGATCAGAAATATGAAAGCAGTAGAAATGAATCCTACTCTGCCTGTTTGGCAGAGATAGATTTATCAGGTTATTTTTCCTGAAGTGCTAACAGACATACGAAACCCCACCAGGATTCTTTCCTTTTTTTTTTTCTTTTTTTTTTTTTTTCCTCTTCTTTTCTATTTTGGTAACTCAGTAAATCTTTTGAACCACATTTATTTAACTACATATGTCCCGATTATCTATCTAATGGTTTTAAGAGATCAAAACCATTAATTTTGATTATAGGACCTTAAAGCGGGCACTAACTCTTACTTAATTCTGATAGTATTGCCGTAATGAAACAAAGGTCGTTGAAAACACAATCTATCACAGTGAGATGGTGCAAGCTGCTCTCATTCATGCTGTTTGCAGTACCTACCTACTTCTGTTGGTTTTCAGGGCTGGGTGCTCCTCCGTGACTCCCAAGTTCATGTTGGTGGCAGGGGCAGTGATGTGAAAGTGGGAGCAATAGAGATTAAATCTGAAAATCCAAAATAACAGAGAGGATATAAAAAAAAACAACAATCCTTTTACAAAGAAAAGGCAAAGAAGCACATGGGGTTTATTGCCAAGAACTAGGTGAGCAAAGTACTTAGAATCATAGAATGGTTTGGGTTGGAAGGTACCTTGAAGATTTCCCAGTTCCAACTACATCTAGCTCCACCTTTCACTAGACCAGGTTGCTCAAAGCCCCATCCAGCCTGAGCCTGAACATCTCCAGGGATGGGGAATCCACAACTATTCTGAGCAACCATCCCTCATAGTGAAGAATTTCTTCCTGTTGTACTTATAAACAACTACTCTGTGTTTTCCCATTAGATGGGAGCATCCATACACACTTCAGTGATCGTGCCAGCACATCTATCAAGTGCAGCTCCTGCCCAACAGCTGACAGATGCGATGAGAGGGCTCTGAACACCAAACAAATGGCAGACACGAGCAGTCTCTGACTCTCTGTCTTTCAGATCTACAACCCTAAGCCAAGGAATGGGTAAAGAACTCATTGGATCCTAAAATATGTACCATTTTCATGATAATTTATGAGTCAGATGCTTAAAATGTTAACCAAGTTGCAGTATTTATATAATTTCTATCATGATTTTGCAGTCTGTGTAATACTAGCAGTAATTTGCAAGGTCACAATACAATTCTTTAAAATATTCCTTATTCTAAATCCTGTTTAAGTTTTCTTCTTTAAAACTGTAATTAAAGCTTTCAGGGAAATCCTTTCTTACTGTCTTTGTATTATTCAAGCCCTCCTCTTGCTCCTTAGTTGCCTACACCATAACCCACATAAGAATCTGAAATACAGATTTTTTTTCCCACACCTGCAGCACTGCAAATCTGGAAGACGATCCAACTTGTAATTGTCTTGTGCCAACCAAGGTGCCAAGTCAATATTTCCTTTTAATAGTGTGTTTATATTGAATACCAAGCTTTTCACACTTTTTCACTCATTTTACCAAATAGGTGGCCTGGCAAATGTACATTAGTGAGCTCACTTGTGTGACAGTCAAGGAGGTGCAACAAAAAGGTGCTGTTAGAGAGCGGGCTATGTGGACTCGGCACACTGGAGAGGAATGAGATGGGAACAGCAAGACACAGGAGCTGCTGCTATCTGATCTAATGCAGGTTTTGTAGAAAGAAATTCCTTTATTTGGAATAAGAGTTAAATTATGAAAGATGTTCCAATAGTGGATATATATTAATAAAGTATTTTTCATCAATGGTTAACATTATTTTTATGAAGTTCTGTCTGCTATGAGTAATAGGAAAAAAAAAATAATGAAAATCTGTTTCTACTAGGTTTTCTCTCTAAATTGCTTGTTAGCATTATTTTGAAGGTTTTGAAACAGTTTCACATTTTTTTTCTGATTTCTGAAAATTTTCACTTCCTGAAGAATGTACTGCTGAGGATTAAAATCAGGCCATTTAATTTTGCGGTCATGACCAAAAGTTGAATTATCTTACAGGGATGCCTGTCTCCTTTTTCTTCTCTGTTTTTACCTTTTCTATTTGCTATACCCATATGCTGTCTGGCATCTATTGCTGGTGTTCCTTGTGAAGTTGGGGATACGAGACAATTTCCTAAGTCAGTAACATGCCAGAGCCATCATTTTGCTGCTTTTAAATGATTCATATGTGATTTGATCCTTTAAGTCTAAAGCCATTGCTCAGCTTCTACTCCAAAGCAAAAATTTCTTTCACAAAAATATGAAAAAACCACCATCCTCTTCCAACATAAAAACCAAGGTAAAGACAGTGATTTATTTCAGTTCTTACAAAGCATGTTTGTAAAAAATCATCCCCTCACCCATTGTTCTTTATGGTCCCAATAATTGAATTAAAGCAAAGTTCTCCAAAATAAATTAATTTAGTGTACCAGATGGCAGTCTAAACTAGCACGTATTTTAGCTTCCTGTGTAGCAGCCAAGTTGATTTAAATCAACTAGTAGAGAGGTATGCTTTAATCAGGTCAGATGACAGTTATTAGATCAAACCTGATTGAAATTCAGAAATTTAGTGGAAAAAAAATCTGCTACGAATCCAACATTTTCCTCCACCAGGACCCAATGGAAAAAACTTTGAAGACATTAAAATTATTCTGGTTTAGGGAATAAGATTTAGTAGACCATGACAGCCTTTTATTTTATTGTTTAGCCTCCTCTGTGCCTTTGGTTTAGCGTAAAAGGTACCACATAAAAACAAGCACCACGGAACAAGCAGAAGACAGAAAAGGTCCAATTCTTGGCTGCCTTGCATCAGTCTTTTACAACTGTTCAAACTAGACATAAAATACTACAAAGTCAAAATAGCTGCATTTTGTACTCAGCTTGCACAGCTGTAAATGAAAACAAAGCCAAAGGGGGAGAATTTATGCCGCAAATAGGACATATTTCCTCCAGGGTTTTTAGCTACCTCTATTACCATTAACTTTTACTATTCTTTTTATATAAATCTGTTTTCTAAATATAGAGGTAAGTTACAAGTGGGTTTACTGTGCCACCTGAGATGCCCCTGTCAGTGTCTTTTAATTATGATATTCTTCATGGCTCTGAACCATGGAACAACAGCTGGGCTTTATCCTCCAGGTAGGGAATGAGATCTCTATGCTGCACACTCTTATTTTGCAGAAGTTGTGTATAAAGCTGATTCAAAAATAGATTTTTCAGCCTATGGGACAATTCCAAAACTTAAATATTTATTTTCATCTCAAAATTGAAAAAGGTATGTATCAGTACAAAGAAAAACATGAACCATGAAAAGACACCAAGAACTGCTAGACTATGCATCCAATTTGATCAATGTTATTCTTGTAGTCCCATACAAGACAGAAAATATAGTCAGTGTTTCTTAAAAGACCTATCTAGTGGCAGTATTACTTTTAAAATTTGGTATTTACCTGCAGCTTTTATTTTATAGAAACATGGTATATCTCAAGTTGGAAAGGGCCCACAAGGATCATCACAACCTCTATATATTTGTATAATATACAACATATTTTTCTTATAATAGACTGTTAGAAAATACACGGAGGCTGGAATAGATTCATTCATTAATTGATGAACCTGCCATTTCTCTTGAAGCAGATTAGACAAAAAAAAAAATGTTGCTTACATTTGATTTGGCTTACTGGAGCATGCTCTTATTAGAAATGTTTTGTAAGATAAGCTTATGTTCCAGCCTGCCATCAAACCATACTTCCTTGCCTAGACAGAAAAGAAAAAAAAAATAAATGAAATTGTGCTGTGTGGAATTGGTCACTAGCAGACTTTTCTCTCTTTTTCTATCAACACCAAGAAAGCACCTGTCTATGTTCTCACTGCTCATCGTGGCCATCACAGAGCTCCTTGCCCTGCATGGCTGAATCTCACCATACTTGGACGAGCCACGCAATGAGGGGCGTAAGCAGAGAGACCATCTGCGGATGCAGGTGCCAGGGTCCTACTCTGCATCAAATATTCAAAAGTGCGAGCTTGGAGCATGCAAAAACCGTGGCACCAGTGTCTGGCAAGTCTGCATTTGTACCCTTTAAATGTGCAACATTTAAAAAAGCACTAGCACATCGGAAACCCCCACATTTTTCCCTCCAGTTCTGCACGTTGAGTGTTGCTATTGTGTGCACAGAGTTGCAATAGCAGGAGCGAGAGTCCAAGTACTCATTTATGGTTTTATCTATTTACTTCTCTTTCCATTTTTAGCTGCACTTGTACTTGTGATTCACAACGTTCCAGCCACTTGTAAGTCAAAGGGAGCTGAAAGCTGTAGCACAAAACAGCATCTTGCAGAATCAAACACTTCAAGTGGGTCCTAATCATTAGACTACATTGAACTTCGGACTATTCATCTGCAGAAAATATTACAAAACCAAACCTTCATATAGCATTGCTTAATTAATATCATAAGCAGCCACAATTATTGGGCTGTTGTTTCTAAGAATAAGCTTAGTCTGCTTAGAAATACAAGGAAACAGGCATAATAACCTTACTTACTGGGTAGTATCTTTGAAATGTTTTCTCTGATGCAACTTTTTTTTTTTTTTTTAGACAGCTCAGAATGCTGTTCCTATGTCTTTGAGGGGGGAAAAAAAAAAACAGAAAAAATCTAGCAATTTTTATACTGACATATATGATAAATATGTGTCTAGAAACATTCATCAAGTGTTTGTTGATCTGGTTTGTGGGTCTAAATAAGGTGAACACAAATAAAATGAGTTAACACACTATTTGTTACAATTGTTATGTCTCTGTGCAAGTGGGATTTCCAGGTACTAGAAAGTACAATTTCAGCTTGACAGCACTGGAATAACTAGAAATACCTTCAGAGCTGCTTACTCAAAAAGAGACTCTTCTGTAATACCACATGCAGCCACTTTTCCTGTCAAGGGTAAAAATTAAATCTAATGATATTCATCATCCATCACATACTGTTTCCATACTGGCTTTATTTAGGAAAAGTTCCTGAAAACTAGCAGGAGATAAATCTGTGCAGCAATACCTGTACTATTATATGTCTTCCACACAAATACATCCAGAATGCAGGAGACCATAACTCTACATTACTAAGCCAGGTTTAACACAAAATAATTATTAGTTACATATGATCATTTCACTTTCACTCTGGTGCTTAGGGTCTAAGCCAGGACTAAAGTATTTAGGTCACCTCTAGTCGATCTTGGTGAAATTTATGAGCCTTTGAATTCCCCAAGCCCAGAGTTTACCCTGGTTTTAGCAATGCTAAGGATATGAGAAAAGCAGGAAATATTATTTGCTTCTGTTCTAGGAAGATATTTTAGCATGTATTTAACTTGGATCACTTCCAGTATTTATGTGCATGCGTGAATGTTTTCTCAAGCTGGCCCCTAAACACCTTGTACTTTTAATAAACAGATTCAGGCCGGTGGAAGAAGCTGGCATAAGATCTTTGCACTGCTTAAGACACCTAAATTTGTAAATTAGGTCTGTGATAGCATTAGCCTGATGGCGTCTCTACCTCAGGCTCCATTTAACTCACTGAGAGATCTTGAAACTATTCTGCTGAATGTTTGGTTCTCCAGGCTGTTTTAGTAGGATTAGAGTAGCTAATAACAATTTATTCCTCCACAAATTACAAAAAGTTTGCTAATGGCAATATGAAGAGATGAAACGTTTGCTACAATGATGGTTATTTTTATGGTAAAATGTTTGGGATGTTTCAGTAAACCATGTTGTTTGGCAAGTCTAATTAAATTAGAGCTCATTTATTTTCTTCAATTTTTAATGTCAACAGCCAAAAACTCTTTAAAGACCCCCAAAACTGTAAACTGTGAGCCTCATGCAATAGAAATATGTTTCTAAAGAGTAAGTTTCTTTGGTAGCTATAGGGCTTCATTTATTTACTGCAAATTGCATTGCTTACAGGGTATTTACAATGTCAAGGATTTGTATACATACATACATGTATAAATAAATCACTTATATAAATAAATGAGAATTTATCATTTATCAACTGTTGCATGCCTCCAAAAATGGTTGCTCATTTTTTTAATACATTTAAAAAAACACAACAGAACACTTTCATTTCTCCTGGAAGATTTATTGTAATTCTTTCATATTATCATGAAGAGAATCCTCTTTTCTTATGGATAAATGAGAGTATTGCTATGATTGTGGATCAATTTAGGTACTTGATAAAGGAACACAGAAAAAATGTAGACTTTCCTGTGCTAATTCTGATTTTTCATATAGATTACATTTAGAATTTCCCTCAATTGCAATGACATTGTGTGGAGAAGCAGATGCTGTTGAGGTATACTAAAAAATTATTTCATTTATCTGATACTGGGTAGGGAAGAACGCTTTTTTTTCTTTTTTCATATTTATTATCCAGACCTTCTTGTTAAAAAAAAAAAAGATAGAAAACAACTTATTAAAATTAAAAAGAGAGGTTGCATCAAGTATTTCGTATCATATGTAGTACTACATACATACTACGTAGTACTACATGAGTATCATACAAAGGGTCTACCTGGCACCACCAGAGCAGAAAGTTTCTAAAATGGTCTGCTATACCTATGAATAGGGATTTCTACACTTTACAAGTATTCTTTTTCATGGAAGCAGCTTTTGTCTTTTAATTAAAGCAGTTTCAATGTACAAGTAAAAGGAAAACACTCCTTTGCATTGCCTTGTGGCTTAATAATATCATGCTTCATACCCTTTAATTTTATGTTCAGCTTCCTAGAAAAAAATGAAAGTTAACATGAAAGATTCTTCCACCCCAAAATATAATTATTTCATTCCTTAAAAATGAACAAGTAGACCAACTAGCTAAAGAAATCAATGTGATCCTGGGGTCTAGAAATGATCAATTACATGCAAAAGTTAGTCAAGCAGAAACAAAAAGAAAACAGTAGGACACCAATACACAAACTTAATTGCTTAGATTTCTTAAATTTCTGAAGTGAAAGGTAATACATTAAGGAACCTAATTAGATATTGATTTAAATAAATTTAGCCTCCTGGTGACTAAGCAGTGTTTACTGGGGGTTCTGATGTAAATTAAAAGCAATGAGAAAACAAGTCCAAATATTTTTGTACCCCAGCTTATAAGCAAATCAAACTAAAATTAAAATCTCATTCACACAGAATTTGTATTATTTGGAAACACGCTCCTGTTATTGTGCTGAGACCCTCACATTATTCAGTGGAAAATAAGTGGCTGTTGACATGGAGCCAGGGATGGTAAACATCCAGGTTGAAGAGCAATTACCAGTTATGTACTTTATAGGGTCAAAACCACACGACTTAAGAAAATATAGTTCCCTGAAATAAAGAAACAAAGCGCAGTGAAACAGCAAAGCATAGTTTCCTGGAAACAAGAATAAAGCTCCCACATTTCCATTTGTTGGAAAGCAGAAATGTGCACTGGCAGAAAGGTCCCTCCCCAGTTTTCCTCTCCTGTATCTTTCTGCACAGACCCGTCACCAGGGTCACGGGAATTTGGTCACACAACACACTTTACTAACATGGAAGCAGCAGGTAACAGTGGGGACCTATACCCCTCTACATAGAACCATGAAACCCCAGCTGGAAAACTATCTCCAACTATGCACTATCCAACCGTCAACTGGTATTGAAAGGACAAGAAATAGTGGACACAAAATCCTCAGCCTCATCATCTCCTTCCTTAACATGATGAGCAATGCGGTCTCATTTTGGAGTTTAGCCCTGTGTTGGGCGAGGTGTTGAGCTCACTTACACAAAAATTCCTTGGGAAAGATTCTGTCCTTCCAGAATGAAAACTTGCCAAATAACTCAATAAAACCAGGGTTGGGCCCGTACTAATTAAATAAAATAACTAAATAATAAAAATAAATAAATTAAAAATAATTTTAAAATAAATACATTTAATAAAATAACTAATATGAAGAAAAGAACATGTAAAAAAAAAAATAATACTTTAACCTCCATCTCTCTCACTTTTCAGTTCTCAGTGTCTAGCACTCTCTTTGACAGTTCTGTTACATATTTTTACTTTCCCTCTAATGTGTTGTTTGACTATGCCCTATATTTTGGATGCTTCTTTGATGGTAGGATGGTTCAATATTCTAACAAGCTTACTGTATAAAAATAAGCATTACACTTTATTTGTCATGGAATCATTTTACAGATGTATTCAGTTGCAAAGGGGGAAGTTATTGTAAATCACTATCACCAAACTGATGTGAATTGCTACCAACAAATTGAAGTGACAGTTGCCAAAGACACAGCTATTGTTTGTGCCAATCATTTCTTCGTGTATAGTTTCTCTGTGCTGCAGCATTAAATAACACTGAAAAGGTTGTTTCTATCATGGAGAGGTGCTTTGAACCTCCTTCTTGGTCAGTTTGGTTTATGTGCTACCTGAAATACAAAGGCTAAACTGTACAAACTAAAATAAATTAGTTTATATACAGAAGTTAGACAATATCTTCATTAGGCAGCAGTCGTTTTTACACATTTGTCAATCAATCCTTTCAACAGTCCATATCAAAATTTAATATTTGATTAACTATTTCTAAAATCAATAATGAACTTATTGATTTCACTATTTAATGTTGGTTTTTTTTCCTTCCCTCTCATTGCATCACAGCCTGCAGGTCACCACGTCACATGGAGTTGCAAACACAGTGTTACCAACATCTGTAGATAGCAAGCACAGTGTACTGTCATGTTAACCACAAGATCAGAGAAGCTAATAGTTGCTTTGGATTGACTTCCAGGAGCTGTCACTGTTGATCTTCTATGTAGAAGCACTATCGAGGTGCTAACAGTATTAGTTGTCTGTGATTTAAGGTTCCCCACAGATCCTAGTCAATGTTTTGGTCCTTATTGACATTGTTCTGTGAACTACGACTCATTAAATTAGCTAGAAGTTTGTTTTAGATTAATTACGTTATGAGAAGCTTGACATTCTCCATCTGGAGCAGAGTTTTCAGTTGTCGCCTGCTGGAGGATGAACCATTCGATTCATAAAAAGGCGCTTCATTTACTGAAACATATTGTTTCCAGATTCAGCTTTTCCCATTAGAGTTGCTACTATAAAGGCAAAATGATGCTCCTGAACTACATCCTGTGCAACCCACAGACCTGACTGAAGTAAAAGGGGGTGACAGTTAGGATAGCAGTGGTGTGATTCTGTGGCTAAGCATCCAAGGAGCAACTTAACTCTGTTGTCTCCTTCCCCTTTCCTTCCACCACCTTGTTAAACACAAAATCTGGAAAAAGAAACTCACCTTAAAAAGATTCAAAACTCCACAGAAGTGTGGAGAAATATGGCCAGGAACCCTTTGTTGATGTGATCAATGATTATTATATTAACAGTATGTCCGAAGCAGAAAACATAAAAATGCATCAGAATCATCTTACGTACAATCTTAAAAAAAAATAATAAAAGAAAGCCACAAACCCAGTATTATTCTATGGGCTAGGCTAAAGCATTTGCAAAAATGATTTATGGGAGTAGAGGCATTGGGAGACTCATAAACCAGGTGTACTTTCAAACTTTAATGAGTGCAGTGGCTCGGGAACACCGAATCATGCTGTGTATATGAAACATCTTACCTGGGTCCCCTTCACAGTGAGATCAGCACACTATTTGCAAGATGCTAACTTGGTAATGCCCCTGCTACTCCTAAACATGCTACCAGGGAGGATTAGCTCTTCCTCCCCTCCCAGCAACTCAAAATGAACGGACAAAAATGAATATTGCATGGTATTATTTTAGCATGGATAGGATTACTGCTTTCATAGATGATGTGTTAATTTTCTAACCTTATTATACTATCCTTTCCCATAATAGAACAATTGAATTCTCTCCTAGTGAATTTTTCCACAATCAGAAATTTCAGGGCCATCAGAAATACTGTGAGCATTTCTTCTGCACCACAGATTGGGGTTTTATTTCCTGGCCCTTTCATCTAACCCAATAACTCATGCAGAAATTAGATCATACAGTTCAGGAAGAGATTCAATCTTATTTTAAAGATCCTCATTGATGGTGCATGAGCCACATCCATTATTAATCTGCTTCAATGCTTAATTACCCTCGTTAAGAAGATAATTAAGAAATTGTCTGATTTTTGTTTGGCCTTTCCTGCGGTCAATTTCCTTCCATTTCTGTCAAAATGTTCTGAAAATGTCTCTCCCAGAATCTTTCATAAACACCCCTGCTGTTCTAGAACAAGGTGGTTTTTTGGTTTAATATCCATGATGGTTGTATTCTAATACAATCCTTCTTCTTCCTTTCCTAGGGTGAATGCGGTCTACAGAGATAACAAACCCAAAACAAGAAAATCAAAGAACAGAAAGAAAAAAATGTATGTGGTTTATTACAAGGTAACTGAGTGAGTGGCACAGCTTGCATCACGGCTATATTTAGATGAAAGTCTAGCATTTAAAGTTCAATTCCAGAGTGTTTGCTAATGTCCAAAATTTATTATTGCAGTTGTCAGTACTGTGCTGCAGTGCATCCAAGGTGCTCAACTGCTAAATCCTCATTCTTTTGGAAAAGGTATAATCTCTAACAAGGGAAATAAAGGAATAAAGGCTAACATTTCTCTAGATAGTACAGCATTTTCCTGCTTTGCTCTTTGTCTCACTACCATCACCACTCTATATGCATTTTAAAGAAAACAAAGCACCTGAAATCTTTCTGGTTGAAAACTCCAGGTTTTCAAAAGACAAAAGCCTTCCTTTCCTGCTGTTTTAATTCTTTCAGTTGGGTTTCAGGATTTCAATGAGTCTAGAAATTTAGCTCATCTGCTTTGACCATCTCATACGTGCCTGTGTACCCTCTGGATGGTCTCCAGCTTTCATTCAAGCCAACAATGGAGCCCTGAAGAATTATAACTTGCTGATGCAGGTAAGGGGTGGGAAAGACTGACTTCTGCTCCTGCTGAAGCTACATCATGATTGTCAGGTTATTGATCTCTCCCAAGGTGCACATTTGCTCCAGTATGGATGAATACATGCAAATGACCCCAAACCCTTTATGATTCTGTATGGGTGACAGTCAGAGCACATTCTGTTGTATGAATTTGTATCTCCCTGACTCCTACATATAGTTTCCATGGGAAAATTGCAGAATGCCTACGCATGTTAATTTTTAGTGCAGCAGGCCGCTAAACCTATCATCTCACAAAAATGTCCTTTTATAGCCTTGTCAATCAGTGTATAATTAGCTGAATTTACATGCAGAGCAGATGGGAATTTTGGAAGTGTTTCTTTTACTAAATGCATGTGAGGAGGAAAAAAACCCGCAACAACCATGACTTGGGGATTTAATATATATGTATTCCTAATGTGATGTTGGATTAAATTAAGTTCTAAAAATATATGCAATAAAATGTCCAGCAAAACATGCCAAGCACTATATATTACAAACAACAATAAAAATGTTTCCCTGGTATTCAGAAGAGAAAGTAACTAAATAATATATTTAATTATGAAAAGTAAATATCAAGTTTATGCTAATGTCTTCAGTAGGTGACCTCTTTAAGGGTAATTTTCAAAAGATTTCAGAACATGAAGGTTTTGTAGTTTATAATTATGATTGGAAAATAGCAAGAAAGTCCAAAGTCTGAAGAAAAGAGCACTTTGAGACAGTCCTTAAAGAAGAGTGTGGAGCTCCTTACCTTACTACACTGATTATTATCTGCCTCAGAAGAAGGGGATATTTTCTCTAAAAAATTTGCCCTTACATTTGTCTGAGCACATTGGGCTACTGGAAGATACATCACCATACTCTTGCAAGATGTACAGATTTCCAGAGAGAGAAACTAAAAGAGGAGTGAGGAAGCCATAGAAGGAACTGGACATTCAGAGGGAATTCTCAATTCCCTACATAGAGCATCTGCCAAGCTGCAATGACCCAACAACAATGGTTTGCAGAAATATCCCATATTTCTGGTCTATACTACCATCCATGCATCCAGCCTTCCATGTTACAAATCACTACTAATCCTAAAATTCATGGATAATGTTGGTTTGTAAAATCTGCCATTCATTACAATGGTGTTGCAAATATGCTATATAGAACATTTCCCCAAACGACTCACAGAATTTCACATACATGCCACATACATTCTGAATCACTTATTACCAGAGGTGGGGTCCATGTGATTTTGGCTTCAATGAGGATAAGTCCCTCACATAAACGTTCATTTTCTGAGACATTCCTACCCACATTTGTAGCACCCTGGTTTGGACCAGAGAGTTCTGAAACCCCTTCACTCTTTACTGGGATTCAGCTACTTAATGTTTCTGATGGAATGTAAAGAACAATATACATCATTCAAGATTCATTACTGCTTTATGTATATGATTCGCCATCAGAATATCATATTAAATCACTACTTCCTATTGTGGTTCTTTTCATTTGCCCTCCTACAGTTGCATTTTCTCCCCATTGAAGACCTCGGTTAGACTGAGTCCTCCTGGTACATTAAGGAGATGAGAAAACATAATACTGTGAC
>JAOXNG010000042.1:7426027-7438028 GCA_028566535.1 Scolopax minor
GATGTTCAAGCCATGATTCAAAATTCCTTTGATATATCCCTTCTCCACTACACTTCATGCTATCTTATTTCAATTTCAACATCATCTAGATTCTCTTGCCTCTTGATCATAAAGATTTTTGATCACAGGGAACTGACAGGAAAGACAAATAAAAGGAAGGCAAGGTATAACACAAGTCATTTTCTACTAGCGTGGCTTTGATTACACTCCTCCAGTCTATAGCTTCTAGCATCTTTAACAAAATATTTCTTTAACACCATTAAGTCAATTATTTACATACCTAATTAGCTCAATAACCAGTAAACATTTACCAATTTAACTGCTCTCAGAACAAAATGAAATATAATCAAGTTTTGACATCAAAGTTGTTCATAATCAAAGGCTTCAGCTATTTTTCAAATTACATAGGAGAATGTCTTTATAATAGTGTTAAAATCTGCTCAAAGCTGCACGTTGTATTGACCACATGCAGAAACATACCCAATACATACTGGCTATATTCAGTACATAGCCAATAAAAAAAAAATGCATTAAATAAACATATTTAAAAGACGCATCGCATCTGATGCATATCAGTAATATTTTATAAAAGACTCATATTGCTTTGCAATAATTATTACTCTGGCATGTAAATTTTTCTGTCCTTCAAAATAAAATCATTCTGCTCTTGAAAGTAAGAGCATTCCTCAGACTGCTAAGTGAAAGACATGTGCAACAAAGTTACTTTGAAGAAGAAATGTTTGTCAAATCTCATGTAAGACTTAAGGGAAACATTCTCGTAAAATTCACATCACTGGACATAACTAAGCTAATTGTGCCTACCCTGTATTCTTCACTATTTTCAATGTGAACCAAAGATTTTTTCCTTAAAAAAAATAAAAATGTACGCAGGTAAGATTTCAAAGACAATATTATAGATAATCTGGACTACAAAACCCCCACGTAAACAGGCTTAAAAGGAGCAGTCAGCCTTCGGTCACGGGTAATTCAAGAAATAATGTTTGTTACCTATAACATTGCTGCCTTTTCAGTTTCCTGAAGCAGAGTTTCTATTAGTCATCCTTTAGCATTTAGTTATGTAATTAAATCAGTAATTTGCTAAGAGCAATTTTTTTTTTCTATGATGAATTTTCTTTCATTTTTATTTTATTAGCTAATAGGTGTAAATTCTTATCTCTTAAGAGCGTCATGGCTCCCAGGCTACCAGAGATATAACTCAAGAGACTTCTGTTTTGTGGGTGAAAAGGAAAAAAGGCCATGCTTCAGCAATTCCTTAATAAAAAGTAATAATAATAATAAAATCCAGCTTTACAACTCCTTCTGCATTCAAAATAAGTGGTTACAAATGCAATAAAGGTTTTAAAATTGGAATAGGAAAGCCTATTTTCTGAAGAACTCACTATCAAAAAAAAAGAAATACTAGCTTAAAAAATTATTTTCATTACATATTATGTTCTACAATGAACCACTAAGAAAGTAAAATGATAGCAGCCACCAAGTATGTTCTTAAAGAGGCTTGGATTCTAAGTCAGATTTTTCTTCACCACACGGCATTTATAGCACTGACATAAAAAAGCAAAACAAAACTGGAGAGTCCGAAAAAGTGAAATTACCTATTTACTGTGAGCAAGACTGGTACTGAAAGCCTATCTTTCACGAAACGTTATATAATTTCTGCTTGCAAGGTGAACAGTGACACAGGAACAAGGAAGCTGTAGGTCAGGAATCACAAATCAGTTCAAATGATCTAATACAAAGTGCAACAGATTTGAAGCTGTTGCAGCAGATAAAGGCACCGAGTTCTTCAAATTTAGAATTGCATAGCTGCCTGCCTTTCTCTTTGAAATAACCCATTGTAAGAAAAAAAAATTGTATATCATGAGATGTTTCCTCATGAAGTAAAAACAAATGATGCCCTCTCCTCACACACAGTTCTAGAGGAGATTCTTCAATAAAAGTAGGAAGAAGTGGGGAAAAAACTATGTAGATGACCAAAACTGCCAAAAGACAGCAACCTGATGCCATAAGGCTACAAACTCCTCTAAGGGAGATACTGGCAGTCAACATGTTCAAGAGCAAAGAACTGAATCAAGGCCACAAACTCATTTCATGTAATTAACTGAACAGCAGTCATATCACAGTGATTTTCACAGCTGCTAAGAGCCCTGGCCTTCAGATAATATAACGAATTTAACATTCCCTTATGCAGATACATAATCAATTTTTAAGCTCAGAAATTTAATATCTCCCAACACTGGACTAAATTTCCTGTATTGTGAAGACTGCAAGTATCAATTCTGCAGGTCCTATTCCAGGCACTCAGCTGTCATTCTGTGGCCCACTTTATTGAGTTTTACATATAACCAAATGGAACCAAAGTCTGAAACCCACTAACTTTTAGTATCCTTTTGAGTGTAAAGCTGAACTTTTCCACATAATCCTAAATAGAAATACCTTATTCATAAGTTAATATACATTTCAGAAATAGTAAAATATTAACAGTATTTTTTTTAATGAGTTAAAATCATGCTCTTAACAGTAAAGGTGTAATCATATTGCCATTTCACAAAACCCCAACAAGTTATAATTGTGCTCATGGCCCTAGAAGCAAAACAGCTCTTAAAGTTCTCAACTTTCCTATACAAAACAATATTCTAGAAATGTGCATGAAAGTTCTAGCAGAAGTCCTGTGATTCTTCCAAGTATTATACATAATTTCAAGAAACTATTACTCTCCTTTTCAATTCTTACATTTTTCAAAGTAGTGATTTGGAGTGAAACAGTAAGCAGCAACAGAGATCCTACAGAAAGAGAGAGTTTTCAAAAATACGTGGGGGATAACCAAAATGTAAGATATAAAACACTAAAGCTGTGAAATATTGTACTGTGTCTTTAGAATATGGAGCAATGAAGCAGTAATTTACAATTAAATACCACATTTAGCATGGTCTGTATGCAGAATAACAACTCAATAATATAATGCAGTAATAACTCAATAATATAATATCCAATACATTCCTCAGTAATGAATGTTAATGATTAGCATGTTTATTAATGGCTAAAAATGAAACTGCTATAAACTTTCGCTGCGGTAGTCAGTAATGATGCATTACTCATATTATTTCCCATAAAAAAATTAATTGTTCCTGTGCATTGTACCTGAAGTTCCCAGAGGTATATTTTTGTCCTCAAATGTATGAGTAGAAATTTCTGGAAAAAAAGCTACCAAGCTTTGCTGTATTCCGAATTCACATACTGCAGTGTTTTGTTTTAGAAAAAAGTTATTTCCAGAATTGCTCATCACCCACATGAGAACCAACTGTTCAAAATATCTCCCTGGCTGCTTCCAGCCTGCTTCTGCTCACACCTCAGAAACCCTCACTGTACCCAGATTGAAGGAGAATTTTCAAAAGGTCCTTTTTTTCAAACTTTAATAAAGTGCTTGAATTTCAGTGCCTATTTTATATTCTCACCACCAGAACATCCAACAGCCAAACAGAGATTTTTATCAATGACTAGCATCTGCCCAATGCCTTTAAATACCATATAGAGCCTTTGTTTCTGCAACTATGTCCTGGCTGTAACGTTTGTGATATTTGGTGTAAAATCTGTGTTTTGGTCTAAGAGGATCAACTGTTAAGTTCTGTAGTCATTTCCCAGCCCTGTTTCTTAATGTGTATGTTTTTATATCTAGTCTGTCTATATCATATCCCATTTCCTGCAGGTCTTCCTGCCCACGCCCTTACAACTGTGAACACGTTGACTCACTGCAAACAAACTGATTGCTAAAAAGCAGAGTGAATTCCTAAAAAAATCCATCCTACTGAAGTAAAGGCTGGAGCTGTGAGAAAATTCACATGAGAATTAGTCCATAAGATTTTTCTAGCCATGGAATAAAAATTAATTGCAAGGTAGCTACAATCTGCTTGATATTGAAATCATTCACAGGAAAGACAGTCTTTCCTAATCTAGTTTTGGTTATGGACAAGTAAGGGATATTGGGAGGGAGGAGAGGAGAAGGGGAGTGGACAGAGGAGGAGAGTTTGAATTATTATTTTTTTTAAACCTGATGCTTTAATCTTTGCTGAATTACTAACTTCTCATGCTTTAAACCCTTTTATTTTTTTTCCTAAATAATAGGGATAAATTGTCTTCTTAAAGTCAACTCTTGGAAGGTGCAGTTGGAATTGAAAGCACAGCTGCAAAACCAAAAAGAAAATATTCTATAACGCAAAGGATATATTACAGATTTCAATATGTTTGCATCTATTTAGTAAATGAAAACTTCAGTACAGCCTTCTGTTTGAACCAACTGGTTCAAATCTCTTGGTGTGGATATGCAGCAGGAAGAGGGAAATGCAGAACCTGCTGCTTCTCCCGAGTACTGCAAAATGAGGTTCCAATTTGGTCTCTTCTGCAGCTTTGGGGGCGTATTCCTACTCAGAAAAATAGAGTTTGTCATTATCGTGGGCCATTGTGTCCAAGGCAGACTGGCACCTTTCCTCCCGTTGCTTGTCTGTATCAAGTCAGAGACCAGCACAAGTAATATTACATTAAAAAGTAGTTTGAATTTTATAGCCTGTGCATTTTGGACTTAAGTGCTCATGTCTTGAGTTATCCTTGCTTAGAGTTTGCTACAAATCAGTCTGTGACCTTCATCTGAGGTATCTGAAAATTTGTCACAAGGATGCAATGCCACATTTCTTCAAGCTACTGGAAAGTAGAACTTTATCTATTCTTTTGTTTCGTTTTAAATTTTGTGCAACGGTAAATTTATTTCTTAATCAGCAACTGACAGGGAAACTGAAAGCAGCATTTTTGCTGCTTTAGACTAATTACATCACAAATAAAAATCATAAGGTAGAGCGGACAAATGAGATGCCCATATTATCAAAAGTACAATTTTTATACAATCGGAAATTCTATTTGAAAAATGCTGAAAATATACTAAATCCAAAATTAAATTTACTGCAAAGACATTAAGTTCAATGAAAAGCTGCTGTTAAGAGCACTTTTTCCACAACTACATTGTCTTCTGAAATCATATGAACTGCATAAAAAAATACAAGGAAATAAAGAAATACAATCTGAAAGATAAAATCTATTGATTATGTTACTTTGCTTGATTCAAAATGAAATTGGACATCTGATTGCAAAAGGGAAACACAGTGAATTATTTCAACAACTAGAGATTAGACCCTTACCTTTGCTTTCAATTGGAGCTTCTTCCCACCCCAATCCTCTCCTCCATTCTTTTATTCCACAGACAAGATGAAAGAGGTTTTGATAGATGCCTGGGTACTCAGCAGAGTCAGGTCAATCCTTGCACGTGACAGATGCCTCACAGGGCCAAGGCTGACCAGAACAAAGAAATATCAATATGGGAAGGTTGAAGTCATGGCTGACACAATGCATGAAGGGAACAGCAAGCTAATTTAGGGTGCAGAGTGACTTCCCCACCCTTGTGTCAGCTTGCACAGCTATGTCAACCTAGAAAGGGAAATTTGTTGTTATAAACATGAAAGAAACCAAGGCACCCTTTATGATAAGTGGCAGCTCTTCTGTTTTGTTGCAATGTAATAATTTCTTGCCCTTTTCTGAAGAACAGCTCACCATGTAGACCAAGAAGAGAAAAGTATTTGCAATAACTGTCCTGAAAAGACAGCTTTATGTATTTTAATACATGCTTTTCAAAGCTCAAAACTTTGGCCCTTACTCACATTGTAATCACTTGCCTACAAGACCATTTCCATTGGCTTGCCCTTGGGAACATGCACACTACAGATGCAGCAACCTTGTTTGTCCTGCCAGGAATGCCAACGCTTTCTAGTTACCTAAGAATACCGTATCAGCCCTCTCCCTCTGGAATCGGGGTCCTGCAATTCCCTTTGCTAGAAGCACCCCTGCTGAAATACCACATTTTCTGAATGTTTCTGCAGTAGAAATCCTTATTTCTATGAACCTATTCAATCTTTTCTTTTATAGCCTTACATTTAAATAAAGTCCTCAGATTATACCACTGCAATAGTCTCACACTTCTCACTTCATCCTTTGTCTTCCTTCTGACTGCTATACAGGAGAAAGTATTTGGAATTCAATCTTTAAATTTTTATTTCCACAAACTCCTTTTTTGCTGAGCATGTCATTCCATCACTTCCAACTCGCTGCACTATTTCTGCAGTTGGCAATATTCATGTTTCTCAATAAGGGCTGGTTTCTGTACAAATAACCAGTTCCAATGATAATGATGTTTTCCTCATGCCATTTCTCACTTGGGGTGAAGGTGAGCATGTAAACCAGATGTTTTTGGCAAAAATGTATTCCTAAACTCATAACCTAGCAAAAGCTACTTCTGAGTATCTTAATAGCTGGAGGAATATCCTGCATCATTTATAACAGCAGATACAGAACAACAAACGGAACATTATAAAAAGAAATCCATAATTTAAAAATGTTATTTATGAATACCTATGTGCAATATTCACAAGTGCTTCTCAATCTACTCAAAGCAATAGCTCTGATTATTTTAATTTCTCTATAGTAATTTTTTTTCTTTCTAAACTCAGGCATGCATTGCAATTTGGTGTGGTTTTGTGACCTAAGCAGATGAGGGGAAAAACAGGTAATGGTCATTTTTCGTGTGTTATTTATGCAAATATATTACACTAACCAGTAGACTCACTGTTTACAGATGCCTTATTCTTGCAAGAATGTAATCAAAATGCTAGGAAATGCTTATGTCTCTCATCTGCAAGTCAGATCAAAACATCAGCTGTTTAACACAGTTTACTTAGCTCAATGAAACAAATTATATGTAGTGTTTTATCACTGTTCTGATCCATGCTAAAATATAATAGTTTTTTACATGGCAGTGCATAGGGAACACATCTGAGTGTAAGGAAAAACACTGTTTTTTAAAAGGTTGTAGTAATCTCTTTCTTGGTCCCCAGGGATCAAAAAGAAAGGATTAAAATAGTCTCAGTGCTCCCTTTCACATAAAGTATGGAAGCATCATTGCAAATGACAGCGAGTCCAACACTAACCCTTAAGGCATTGGTTTGTGCTTGGCCAATGATTATTTTTTCCTCTCATTTTTTTCCAGCATAGTGCTGTCTCTTTCTCAGGCCACTTGTAAGATTTGATTATATCCTTTTGGACACTTTAAAGAACAGAAACAGTTTTCAGCAATACTACAAAATTTAACTGCTGTTTCAAAGAGGTCATAATTTCAAGTCTTAATCATGTAAGACTAAATGCATATAAATAAATTACACCTCCTGTACTTTAAATCACTGGAAATTACCACATGAGAAATTAATTTTTAGATTGCAGGCTTTAAGAAACCATGGCAGATGTGTACATTCAAACTACACAGCTAAATAATGACATTACTGCTGGTGGCAGCCATTTGATACGCTCAACAGGGCCCAAAGCAGAAGTTGGCCTTGAAGCAGAATTTTTTTCTGACTATTGCTATCTGCCTACAAAATGAGTGGTCCATGAGTTTTTTTTGGTGAAAAGTGCATAAAAATACATGTAAGCAAAAAGGGAGCTGGTCATGAAAGAAACTTGTAGAAATAATAATGCATAGAATTTTAAAGCAATAATAAATATCATTTTTACTCCCCACAATTCCACTCCCCACAACAGATGTAATCCAATTAGTAAGGAACCAGAGATTAAAGAAATTTCTAGAGAAAGAAATAAAAGGTCTTGTGTGACAAGTAGTTCTTACTTAATCAAAATTCTTCTGAGTCGTGCACAATGTAGGAAATGCAAATGTTATTTGTTGAGGTTGCCAGAGGACAATCAAAGGTTGTCATTTTATTTCCCCCACCTTACCAGAAAGGACAGGATTGGAAGTTGCATTTCTGATATGTCTCTAAATGATACTTGTGCTTTCTTCCATTTAATTTTGGGTTGGTTTGGTTTTGGGGTTTTTTTTATAGGATATTTCTGTCATTCTCTGGACAGCTAGACAACCAATACACAACAGCAAGCTTCTATTTCTCCCTCGGGCTACATCCAGTTCCCTTTTAGTGTACAAGGAACAGGGCAAGTAACTTGGAAGGGGATAGATTATAAGGCTGTAAATAAAGTTTATATCTGAAGGCATTCCTGCCGTTCTTAATGTACTTTGTCTGTATTATTCACTACTTTATTTTGTTCCCCCATATTTACTATCTCCCTTCTAAGATACAAAAAATAGAACCCACCTCTTCTCTCATATATGTAATTATATGTATCATCTACAAATTCGACATTTAAATTCATGTAGGGAGCAAAGAAAGAGCCTCTAAGCCACTGGCATTTAATAGCTTCTAAGTTGTCTGTCAAAAACCTGTTTACTTTATAACCTTAAAAACTTCTCTCTCCAGCTAAAATTGTTTTGAGCAGGAAGACAAGCTGCCATCCTACTTGTACTGTACTTACTTGCAGGTTTTACTGCAGAACTTAGACATCTCACACCTGGACTTCCTCACATTCATTAAATTTGCTGATATTTCTCTCTCTTCCTTGTTATTTATTTATTTTGACGCCAAAAACATGTTTGCAAAATACTGCCCAGGGGAGTTTTAGCTTTTGTAACAGATGCCAAACACTTGGACTCTGCATCCAAACATCAGCTGTATGTGTAGATTAGAAACATCCAACACTTGAAAGAGGCAAGGAGCTGATTTTTACCTTTGCTGTGCATCCACAACTTAGACATACATGTGTGAACAAGGCCTACACCAGCTCGGTTAACTGCTGACAGCATCCCCCTTGACATCATGTGTTCAAGCAGGGGCTAACACCCAGGTTTCCCAGTGAACTTGCAGGTACAGCAGCTGCACTGCAAGTCATCTTCCAGGCAGACAACTGAAAGCTGAAGCACATCTCTACGAGAAGAGGCTGCCATAAAAAACCTTGTAAATAAAGCCAAAACCGATGAGTTTCTTGAAGATATTTTTCCTTGCTCTCAATCTGTTTGGGCACATCTAAATCACTGCCTGCAGAGACATCAGGTAACAGATGCTCCTTTACCCAGAGCCAGTGGGCAGAGCAGCCCCCAGCACCGGACCCTGAGTGCCTTAATGGGGGCCAGGGCAGTAAATAAACCCATCACGAGGCTCAACATGAGGATTTGTCACAAAATGCACCTCGGAAATGGCATAACAAGGACAATCCTCTGCTCTAGGGCTAAAGAAGAAATTGTGGGATGTAAAAATATTTCACAAGACTGATAACAAGAAAGGGAAACATACCATAATTGATTACATATAAACAATAAGGCGTTCAAGATCAGTAAGGTAAATGAACTCAAATATTTCTTAACATAAGTATTCAAAAATATTAGTCAGACCACCTTTGGCCGTGGTCATTTAACATCTTGAAGCTGTTATTTTAGAAATCTCAAGACCTGTATTTTTCTTCTTGATTTTGAATCTACTTCTCATTTTGATCAGAGGGGCCAAGAATTTATTTTTTTTTGCCTAGCAGAAGTGATGAATCTCACAAAAATCCCAAAGCCTTAAGCAGCTGAAACACTAAGTAAAACCAGCAAATGAGTCAGACTACAAAAAGTTATAGAAGCTGGTATTGCTGTGGGACCACATGGGAAACACAACTTCCCTCACTATTAGGTATCTTCATACAGTAACCCTTTTCTACCATCACTGATGCTCCGAAATACAAACAAAATGCATACAGCAGATAAATGAGTTTGGCCAAAACTGATTGACTGAACCCAGTGAAATAAGATCCTTCTCTCTTAACACTACAGAAGAACCCCATTATGACTGGTCCACACAGTCGCAATGTTTGACCTAGGACAATAGGAAGAAATAAAGAGGAATATGCCCAAGCAGCTGAGGTAAACTGTGGGGGAATCAGAAAAGCACTCCTTTGACCAGGAATACTCTCTGGGTAAGTTCCTAGCATCTAAAAATTAGAAATGGAAGTTAATGGAAGAATCCTGTTTGCTGTTGCTTAGGCCTAATTACTCTGAAATTCAAATAAACCCCTTCTTGTTAATACTCAGGGTTCTCTAACCTCCTTTTAAGAAATGTCCCAAAAACATTCTGCTAGTTCAGTTCCATTAGCATAATGGAACTAAGTTTGCCTACTGCCTACTGCTGCGATACTGAAGGAATGGAGAGCAGAACCAGAGAAAAGGCCTATTCTTATCTGCTTAGCTGGCAGCCATTTTCCAGCAGTGGGTTTGGTTTTCTTTTTCAAGTCTTCCACAGTTTCTTTATTGGATTGCTGTGTCAAAAACTGCAATTTAATAGCATTGGTTTTGTTTGTGTTGACTGCTCTAATGAACACAATCCGATTACTGGTCTGCTACTGAGAGATTGAACCTGGCGCTGGTCACCTTTACCTCTGTCACTCATCATTAGCCAGATAAAATGTTTTAATTGAAATAATGGCTTGAGACAATAATGCCTGCAAAGGCATTATAGATAAGGATTGTAAGAAAAACAACAACAACAAAAAAAAGCAAAGCCAATATTGGCCCAGGGTCTGGGAGAGTTAAGGTGAAAGAGGCATTTTCTGTAAGGTTTCTCACATTACGGAAAGGTCAAGGGATTTTGCTCTTGTGAAGAATATTATCCCCTTATAAATTCAAGGAACATGCTCAGAATTGTAACGGGAGCACTACAACAGCAATAGGTAAGAGCACACTGCCTGAAACTCAGTTCACATCAGGCTGACACACTGCTATCAAAAATGGTGAGCATGAACAATAGTCGCTTTTCCCACTTCACTGCTTTCTTAGTCTTCTGCAAGACAAGGTACATAGCATCCAGATTGCTCCAGGAGTTACCTAGGTGACAATACTTCTGAAAAGCAAAGGGCTATAAGGACAATACCTTTTATTAACTTAGCCCCTCACCTACCACCCATATGCTTTCAGGATGAAGGTCACCTTTTAACTTCTCAAATTTGGGCCATATATACAAAAGTACTTTAGATATCTGACTCAATCTCATAGAAGAAAGATACAAGAATTATTGTTCAGAACCTAAAAACATGGTAGAGCTGGGTCTCTGTAAATTGTTGCTCTTGGTTATTCTCAATGCCTTATCTTCATTTGCTGAACAGTACAGTGAAACATATCAAAGCAACTTTTTTTTGATGCAAGTATTTTTACCATGGGGGGAGATGCTCCCTCTTCCTAAGCTTTATCACTGTGCAGCAATGATTGCCACTAAAATGAATATCACGGCACCAGAGAACTTAAAAAATAATAAAATCACAGTTTCAGGAACCCCAAGGAGTGAAAAAAGACATTATCAATCTGCCTATCTGCTTAAAATGGATATTTACTTAAAATATTTGTACAAAGGACGTAACATTTCTGTCTAGGATACAGTACTCTATGAGCAAACACAATTTATTTCTGTTAGCATTTCATTGTCTAGCCAAGGTTAGACAATGAGGTTTTTTTCTGTCTGAGCACTGGTTCTGAAACCTTGTCACTGAGGTCAGTATGCGTGTCCCCATGAGTTAATGTGACTTTACGCAAGCATAAACTCTAGTCCCAGCTTTCTGTGATCTCTTCTCCTTGAAAGTGCTCCTAGATGATTCATCCAGTGTGCAGGGAGCAGTATTTACAAAGCAGAGTTCTTAAAACCACCCTTAAAAGCATTCAGTCTACATTTGCCCCAGGCATCACAACTGGTTAAGTGATATAGAGTCTGGCCAGTTGTGGGTGAGATGAGCAAAGCGGTGGCACCTTAAGTTTAAGCCTGGCTAAGCACAGCATGAAGAAAGCTTGTTGCATTTCGATGGAAGCCCAACACCTTCAGTGTGGTGGTGCCCAGGCTCAAGCACTGAAGCCACAGATGTTCTGCTCTTGCCCAGGGTTTCTCTTTAGTTTCCATTGCATTTTTACAATTGAAGTTTCCAATTGAACTTTGGACTGATGAAACTGGGAACTCCAGCATTTCATGGAGGGTTTTTGGTTGAGGGGCAGGAATGGAAACTGTCATCCCTGCACATATGTATGTAT
>JAOXNG010000042.1:7466487-7483789 GCA_028566535.1 Scolopax minor
TATGATTTTGTTCCATTTATTGCTTCCCAGTTCTTAGTTGCAGAGTTTGGTGAAAAGCAGATTGTACAACATTGCTTGGTAGACCAAAGTCTCTGTTACAATAATGACAAATCACAGCAATTAGTTAGCATGGGTTCCAGCAATGCTTCAGAATGAGACCAGATCAGATTATTAATTTTCTTCAGGCACTACCTGACCTCTGCCTATCTACCCTCTGTTTCAGGAGAATTACATTTGAAATCACCATAATTGCCTGGACGACACGAGGATCTCATTTGAAATCAATTCATTCAGTTTCCCCTTCCGTGTTTCTAATATTGTTTCTGAAGTATCATGACAATTTAAAATAATTATATTTTAATTAGCGCTGATTTTCAGTGGAAGTCAGGCACAGCCACTTAACAACTTCCACATTAGTACCCAAATAAGTTCCTTGTGATTATCTGGAGACTCAAAAGCAGAAATAATGAGATATTGGTGTAATCTTTATTGAGTTATTTTTATAAAAAGATCTTTTGAACAGACCATATAAGCTGCACATATATGTCAGACCAAAAGAAATAAGAATAATTAGCAAAGACAACAAAAAAGCTCCAAACATGCAAACTAACAATTGTCTAGAACATCTGCTTTAAATTTACTTTATCATTTTTAGAAACAAATGACAGCATTTTAAAGGATGATAATATATAGTCAAATATTTCACCTCTTTTTGTAAAACACACAGCTAAAGGTTGTTTGGTTTCGGTGGTTGGTTTTTTTGCATGTTTGTTTTTAATTATCTAAGAGTTCTTTAGAAGATGTACCTATTCAATACCTTCTTTTCAACACCCACTAGTCCCCAAACACCCAGCGAGGTCACCACTCCTGCTTTCATCACTGAAGCAGAGCTGGGTGAAATGGGGTGAGTTCGCAAAGCAAAACGGGACCTTTGGTAACAAGCAACGTGGAACTGAAATCAGTGTTGCTGCAACTTTGAACAGTTAATGTATTGCCAAATTTTCTGAAGGACACTCTGAAAATCTATTAAATAGTCCTTATAATTGTTTTTCTCCCTTGGGTGTGGTGCACAATGCCCTCTCTGCCCAAGTGTGGCAGCAATTTCCAACCACAATCTTGGTTCCTCACAGACCAGGGTTTCCAGCCCTAAACCTCTAAACCAACTAATGCTGCTTTTCTCCTTTGAAGTGTTTTTAATGAGAGATCCCAAAACATTTTTAACACCTCCTTTATGAGTTACTGGATTCATTTCACCAGTGCATGATTCACCATTCATGGGTATTCACTGGAAAGTCAAATGTCCTAATTAGTTACATAGTCCACTTATCACTTGATTATCTTTATTTCCTGAAGCCAAATCAATTTAATTTTAAATTTTGGGGGTATTTGTGCACAGCAGGATATTAGCTTGAATCAAGATATGTAGTTAAAGGAAGCATATTAATTTCACAAGAAAAGATTTTATTTTTAAAACAGTGGCATAGAAAAGCACCACAGCTAAGTAACAGTGGTACATTGCTGACATATCTACATACTTTTTTGACAGCCTGAATTATGGAAGTGCTTTTGCACCCAAAAAGGAAGAACAGTCATGTTGCTCCTAGACTAAAATTGTCTGTGAGCAATACATTTTGCAGAAACAAAGCAGAGCTTTAGAGAGTGGGTATTTTAATGACATGGCATTACTCCTAAAAGAAATATTACTGACAACAGCATGCAAATGTTTGCATGTGTTTGGCACAAAGAGAGAACATGTATAGTGTTTGGCACAAAGAGAGAACATATGGTATTTAACGCAAGCAAGTTAAACAGCTCTACGCTACAGTCATCTGGAGATGCATCCTACTGTAGCAATCCTAAATCCAGTATGAATGATTTCCCTCCAGATTTGCACCTGTATGAAATTGGTTGAACGTATGCATGGTTCAAGCAAGTATCCATTGTTAAATCTCACCCAAGATTTCCAGATGAATACAAATGACGGAGTCTAGTAAATTATTTCAGGAATTCAGTTTCTCCATTGCTGTTCCTGAACTCAAGTGGCTGATACGCAATTTCAGGTTGGCCATCTGCCCATGGTCAACTGTCTCCTCTTCCAACATCAGTGGGGTTTTCTATTTTTTTATTTAGTCTCAGTTGAAGGGGTTTAAATTAATACAAATGCACCAGCAGCCATATACAGACCAGAACTAACTATCCAAAACCATCTGCTGCCAAAGAAGAGCCTCCCCAACCTCAGCCACTTGAGTCACATCACAAAGTCAACATTGCTCAATACCACGCTGTACCCTGAGTTACCAGGATGATCCAGTCCCACCCACTCTTGGGTATTTAAGCAGTGTATGCTGCTACATCGCAGCTGGGGAAGGTTTACTAGTCCCCAAGCATAACCCATACTCTAGGCACAGGATGATCTGCATCAGCCATAGCCTGGCTCTTACTTTTCAATGGTGCCACCACACTGCAGGCATCATTTCTTCCCCTACTAAAATAGAGGCATTATTTATCCTGTAGTTTTAACTCTGAATTTCCTTCGGCTTGCTATTCCAACTCTACCTTGCTAAAATCTGCCATGCAGTGCAAATAGCCCAAACTAAATTTCCTGTGTAATGATGTTATAATCACTGAATCTTCAGTTTCACCGTGTTCATCAGATTTGGCTCCTCTTCTAGGATGAAACCCAAGAAATCTCTGCTCACATTGGCTGCTCAGTAGGCTGTTCAGGGAGATAATTTTGTTTCACCTCTAGAAACACTTGAAGCTATTCTGACAATACTCATGCAATCGTTGCCAATAAAGTAAACTAACCAAAATCAATTCTTCTGACTTCTTCCACAAAATTCAAACTTCTATATAAACTAACATTTTCGGTTCCCTTCCCTACTGGACAGACCTATAAACATTTAATTCATTTGTAGAAATTTAAATTACAATATTCATTTTAACCTATTCTTGAAGTAACAAGCTAAGTTAAATATTACAATTAGAAGTTGTCTCTTATTATTTTAAATTAGAGATAAATTTTGTTACCTTCGCATGCATATTTCATTACTCAAGTTGTCTTATTGAAACTAAGCACCTTAGCATTGCTGAAGGTTCATAATAATATTAAAATAAGATGTTATGAACTATAGTCTCATAGTCAATGTCAAAATGTTTCAGCTATTTTTATGTTAAACATCATCTCTATGGAAACACCACAGTTAAATTTAATATGAATTATCATAGATTTTTCTATTAATACAGATGAGCATTAAAGAGTACAGACTAGCTTTTAAGGGAACAAACTAAGAATTTAGGTGTCTGAACTGACTTACTGGATACCTTAACCATAATAATTTTTATCTCTGTGCATTAACTTTCTCTCCTGCAAACTGAATTTCTTTTTCAGATGTTCAAGTCTGAGCTTCCCACGCAAATATAATTCTCAGAAAAATACTAAGAGAGGCTCATCTACACTCTCTTTAATTAATGAATTAACTGCTCCTACAGGCAATTTCATCTTTAACTCTGAGAGACTTCTCATAATAGCAAATGTTATTATTTCTACTTTTCTATATTTTAAAAAATAAAACATTTTTTAACCTAAATGTATGTGGAGAGTTTAACAAGCATGACAAAATGAACAAGAGAGTTTGATATCATTGTTTATCTTCCTGTTAAAAGAAGGATAAATGTATAACAAGAAATACTTTAAACGGTCTGGCCTCGAAACCTCTGAACAAGAGTTTTCTCCAGTAAAAATTCTATGAAAGTTGAGCCATTTCCATTTACAAGTTCATCTTAGACATGTCCTTAGTTACCAATAATGGTTAATGTAGCAAGCAGGTCACACAGTTATCTGCTCACGTGATGTTTTAGTCCAGTTTAGTGAAGTCTTCCCCTCCCTACTGGGAGAACGGCACCTTCCCAAGGACACCTTAGTACAGGGAAACACTTAGTGGTGTATTGGTCCTTTACTAAACAGGAACATTTAAGTCTCCCATGAGCATTTATCACTCAGAGCATCCCAAGCACCACTTAGAGTCAGCACAGGAGAACACAACTTATTCATGCATTTTAAGCTCGCAGACAGTTTACACCAGGTTCTGCTAATGATAAAACCCACATGATGGCAAGTACAAGGCACATTTCAGACTAAAGTATCTTTTTAACCTGCCCAAGAATTGAACAGGACCCCACCTTTTGGGCCTCCTGACAAACGAGATTATCCAAGCTTGTTATGAACAGCCAGTTCAGGTCCATTAAGAGCAGGACAACCCACTTTTTATGTTGCTTTAAAATATTATTGAATGTCTGCATCCAGAAATAGAAGTCGCTCTCGGCACATTATCACAGCACATGCCAGTAAGATGTATAGCAAAATACATTGAAATGCCATTAAAATTTAAAACACACAGAAATCATGCGTGCAGTCTGGACACATGCCCTGGAAAACACTGAGGAGTCAAGTCCAGGCTTTTCACGTGTTGAGGTGAAATTCAGTATTTTTGGCCCTTACTTCTACAGGTTAATTTGTATTTGAGGATTTTGAAAAGTCCCAGGCAGTGTGGGGGAGGCAGGCAAACACAGCAGCTCGGCCCACCCCGGGGGAACTTCTATTTTTTTATTATCATCAGTGTCTTCTCTCTCCTGATTTAATCAATAGGCATATTATTCGTCGACAGTCAGCACCTCTGTGTCAGAACTAACAATAAATCAAATCAGCACTATAAATATGCTGAAGATTATACATGTCTGCCCAGTTTTTTGCTGCCAAGATAAAAATCCCAACAGTGACAGCTAAGGTGCTGCAGTTTGCCAAAGGCACCATATCACCATTGCAAGTTCTTGGGAATTGAATTAGTAATACTTTAAAAAAAAAAAAAAAAAAAAAATCGAAATAGCTAGGGATTGGAAAGAGACAAAAAGAAATCTTGGTCTGCTAACTTTACAGGTCTATTGGCTATTCTGAATATGTTGGTGGCTGGGGTAAGAGTGGATGGTTTCAGGATAGGAAAACACACATTGGACAATGAAGCATCAAAACCAAAATATTCAAGAAAAAAAAAAAGTCATTTTTACATGGACATGATGACTGTTATTAATTTATGAATATTTAAAGAAAGCAATGACTCTACATAATATTATTATGAGATACCACTATGTGGACCATCAGATATTACATCCTGAGACAGAGGAAAAAAAGCTCACCATAAGAAAAAGGTTTTAATGTTTTTTTTCTGAGATAAGTAAGAGTAAGTTCTACAGAAACTCCTAAAAAGGAGCATAAATCACATTAGGGGAAAGTTTGTTATAATCTGTATTCTCCTACCTGAAAACTTTGTCCCCTGATGCTTCTTGTCACTCAACAAATAACATTTAATCAGCAATGTTGACAAAACTAGAAAGATGCATTTTAAATCATACTTCAAACTGTAAGAACCAGTTCTGCAACCTGCAACTCTGCAGAACAGCATCTCCATGTGCAGAGCAAGTCTGCACCGAAGCCAGAGTGGGGAAAAGGAATGATCTGTTCAACATCTCAGCTGTTGGCAGATCATGGAGTTATTTAGGGTCAAGCTTTATTTGCCTTTTCTCGCATGGGGTGTCTCAGTAGCAGTTCATAGGGATAAGAGTTGTTTGATAGAAACAATCTATCAAGTTAACTACTGAGAGTACCTTTCTTTAAGAGGGCACCAGTGCCTGCTAGAATGAACCCCAGGTGAGGGTGACACAGCCACAGTGGGAGCTTGAACAAGCCAAGCAGCAACAGTGACAAAGCTTTGCCTTCAGCTGATCATGTTAACTGGAGGGCATGGAAAGCACAGTGCATTTCCCTCCATTGCCTGTGGAATTGTATAAGTTGGCTGCTGTTACGGGGAAAAGGAGGTAAAAAAAAAAAAAAAATCAGGTGGAAAAGCACTACAGCTAACTGACAAATCTCGTACTTATATAAAACTATATGCTTTTGCAAATGTTGTATGCAGTTTAGGTTTTCAGATTATAAAAAAAGAAAACGTGTATCTCTTCCCTGCAAGACTATTCATTGCATGCGTTATTTTTAAAGTGACTGCTAGTATTCACCTAATAAGACACCTACACATCCAGCTAATGCAAGAAGCCTGGTGACATAAGATTATAACATTAGCATACAAGGCTTCTCATGTATAATTTATACCTACTGTGGTTTAAGCTATTTTTCCCCCCTTCTTGGAAGCTAGGCATAGTGTTCAATTTCAGCTAATCCTTTCATCTTTTTCAATCTAGATTGTGAAGGTCAAACCGAATGCAATATTCCTTATTATATAACCTGAACCAAGGTCAGCCTTTGAATTTTATGATCAAAATTTCCCTCAGGAGGATAAAGTATGAGGTAACAATCAGTTCACCTCCTGAAACTAACCCTAGCTAATTACTGAACCTCTTCCATACTAAAAATCCTATGTTGAAAAAGAAAGTAACACTTGTACCATAGTTTTTCAGGCTCAAGGGCAAAGCTGAGGGAATCGTATAGAGCACATGATGAGACATTCCCCTTAAAATGCACCCTGTGAAACAGTGGCTATATATGCTATAAAACTAGTCCTTTTACCTTTGTTTGTTTGGTTTTTTTCCTCCCCTAAAGACAGATTTATATACTTACAGGCCATACATAGCAATATGTTTGCAACAGTACTTTGTGTATAAATTCAACATAAGAGATCTTCTCAGTGGGTAAAACATCCTCCCCACTTGTGTTCTCTTGCTCATAGCTCAGAAAGTTTGAGGTGAAGGATCAAAGTACTTGACATTTGAAAACTCCACTCCAATTCTTTCTTTTAATTCACAATTTCTTTCTTTTAATTCACAGCTTGCAAGTACAAACATAGGCATAGACAATGGAAGGAAAGAGCTCCCTTAGGTTGGAAGGTACCAATTTGCAGCACCAACTGCTTGCCCAGCTGTGCCAGGCAGGAAGGTGATGGTGGTGTCTCTTGGTGGTATACCATCCTATATCTCCTAAACTCACATATGCCACATAAAGATGCTCTTTGTTTAATAGTTAAATTATTTTCCTTCAGAACTGCAATTTCTGCATGAAAGGAGAAAGATTTCCACCCACGTGGTAATCCTCAATCTTCCCCTGCACACTTGGTTTGGTCACACTTACCATGCCCTCTGCTATTAAATTCCTCCAAGTAGCTGCAAGCAGGGTTAACAAGCTACTATCTGAAACTGGAAGCTAACACCAATTAGAAGTACTTTTCTTTTTCCTCACACCTTAAAAGGAACAGGATTCAGCTACTTAGCATAGGCAAGTCTGGGGGAGTCCTGGGAAGCCAACAGTCCAGGCTACGTTTCCAGACCTCCTGCATTTTGTGTCCTCTAAAGATCTTCACGTCGGTCATCACAGGAAAGTTTTTACCAAATTCCTTGCCTGTTGCAAACACACACCATCACACATTCACTTGTAAGCCATCTTCATTCAATAGACAAGAAATTAGGAAAATGACACACTAGTCAAGTAATACCATTAGCAGTAAACAGAATTTCCTGCTTCTTTTTCCCTTCTATGAACACTGGTCATATAGTTATTTTTTCATATTACCTTAAGTAAGTAATATCCATGTCTTAGGGTCAAATCACAAATACGAGCATAAAGATTATTTCATGTGGTTTGTATCAAGCACAAAATATTTCAGAGTTGCAAACAGAAGTGAGAGAATCCTTTGTCATGTCCATTTAAGCTTTCCCCTTCCCTCCTCTCTTTATTTTTTAACTTCAGTAGAGGATAAAGAACTTGTAAGCATCCCAAGATGGTCCATATAGCAGAAATAAAAAGAGAACAGCTATTTTCCTGTTGGTTCTTTTGGTTGTTTTTCTTTTTTAAAAAAAGATTTTTTTAAAAGAGCATTTGTATAAACTGTTGTTAGACATGGTGGTTTAGGAGGACTGGAAGAATATTTCTATTTGTAAATACTGTTTCCACATCACCAATGAATAAAATATTTGTGTGCACATTATATCATGTAGCATGATTAATCTTGGAATACTTTCTGGCTTTTTAAATTCCAGAAAATTGGCAGATAATCTCAAGTTGCCATTAAAAAGATATAGACTGTCACCTTAAGATTCAGTTCTAAAGAAATAAAACAATGGCTTCTGAAAACTACTCCCATTGGTTGTCCAATCCCTGTCACTAATAATAATATCTGTAAATTTAGTGCAAAAAAAGAGTCTAGTAGTATGCAGCCACCGTCATTTAACACTATACTTGTTGGTAGTCTAAGAAAAAAAAAAAAAGATTTTTAAGACCTTTTTGCAACAGACTGTTAGTTTTTTAGAACACTCCTTAAAGAATAATACTCACCTAAAATGGAACTTCAAGATAAGGACCACTTTTAAAGGATGCAGACCTAGATCTTTTCTGATTGGAAAGTTGGACAAGATAAAATTTAAAGAGAAGGGACAGATATGGGTCTGCTCTGTCAGGTCCAAAGGCTGAATATTACATAAACTTAGTTTGTAAAACCTCTGTGGAAGGGACTGCAATTTGGGCAAGCAGTTGCATGATGCCCACCACAAGTGCTCCTGGGGAATACTCAGGATCAAGGGCACAACAACAACCCAAGCTAGGAGCAATATCAAATCCCAGCACCCAGCAATACAAGCAGCTAATAAAAATAGAAACATCACAGTCTGCACTCTCCCCGGGAAGCGGGGAAACCACACTGCAGGTACCAGTGCAAATATTGCAGTTTAGTTGCCAAGCAACCCCCTTATCCTCCAAAATTCATGTTCAAGTAGCTATAAAATCACTTGTTCAAAGGAACCGGAAAACAAAAACAAGTTGTATCTGTGGCATCCCATTTCACTAAGCAAAGTAAAGGAACAGCAAAATTTAAACTCCAACCAAGGCTTTCTGAACGTAAACAAATTCAAATCAGAATATTAGCTTCAGGATGCCAAACCTGCATTTTTCTCATCACAAAAACAAACAAGTGGAGCACTGTTGGGATTAGTGCTCTCAAAAACGCACTTCAGAAAGGGGAACCCACTCATGCACCAGCGACCGATACAACTCACCTCCTGCCCAGTGCACTAGGTCATCTTCAGGAGCTTTGACATATTATTTTACTCCAGTCTGTGGGGCAGAAATTGTAGGAAAAATCAGCAATAGTGATCGATGACTGCTGACCTACTACAGCAGTCAAACATTTGCCTAGGTGTTTCTAATGATTAAGATAAACTTGATAATGAGCACAAAGCTCAGACATCACACATCCCTATTAGGGCTGTGTGTCATTTTATTCTTTCATAGTATTCTTCACATAGTAAGTGAACAGAAGTGAATTACACCAATCCAAATACAGTCTGACCTGAAATCAAGTAGTGGTTTTTTCATCCACTTGCTCACATGTATTTGTCCATCTGCTATGAAAACTGAACTGGAGGACTGTGGTCCTCCAGTGGTCCTCCAGTGAAGGACCACAAATTTTAGTGAACTATTTGCAGATTTCTCAATTATTTCTCATTATTCTATATTCTCTCTATTTCCCATTATTCTACGAGTATAGATATAGTGTACATACATATATGTATACACACTTATGAACACTACACACATGAATATACATATAACAGGGGCAATGTTAACTCCCTTCCCTTTGTAATACTTTCTGGACATTTTGGGACAGAAAACTCTAATGATAAGGAAAAAACAATCATTCCACCTTGAATCAAATCAATTTTTTTTCTTTACCCAGTATATTTATTTTTCTGTCCACGCAGATTTGGAATATATATTTGAAGAGGGTTTTATTTAAAACCAATTAATAAAGTAATAATAAATACTTTAGTTCTTTTCAGTCTGTTATATAAGGGCCTAATCAGACTCCACCAAGGCTTCTAATAGTCTTACTGTTATATGAAGTTACCAGATTATATCATGCTCTTCTTGAAGCCTTGGTCAGGAGGCTCCTCCTCTCCTTCTCCCCTTGAAATCACCTTCTGGACACTGAGAACTGCAGCTGCAGGTGGGTTGTTGTGGGCACCATCTCCAAAAACAGCATCCCTGGAGAGACAGCTCTTTCTGCTGCAAATGAAAATTGAGAGGAAAAAAAAAAATCTCACATGAACAGACAGCCATAAATGCAACAATAGCAAAAAAAAAACCCCAACTAACTAAAAAAGTTATTTTCATGTCAGGAAGACTTTTAATCAATACTGAAGTTTACTACAGATTAGAGACAGCATGGAGAGTATTTCAGACAGTGGGTAAATTATTGTGTAATATTTCTGAAATGCTCCGATTGAAGGGTTTGATTTTTTTTTTCCTCTTCTCTTTTTTAAGGACAGAATCTTTTAAACTATAATCAGTCTCTGTCACTATGCTGGTCCATAATACTGTGTCTTTCACTAATCTTATTTTCCTGTCTCCCTGTTTCGCCTTGCTTTTGAAATGTTATCTTCCCAAGGATAATAAAGATACACCTCCTGAAGGTCTTTTTCCTCTGTTTTTCAAATACATAGTTTATAGCAAAGTTCTGGTACAGGAAAATAATTGTGTGAGAGTGAGCTGGGGATGAAAGACACACAGAGAGCAGAAAACAAGGTTGAATATGCCACATTCCTCCACCCACAGCATCTCTGCCTGGGGAGATGCAGGCATCAGGAGAAAACATTCATTACAACCCCTGAAATGCAAGTTGGGTGGAGAGTTAAATATTTATTGGGAAGAATTTTACTGATGATCAAGAAACCCTCAGATTACTCGTGAAAGCTCAGCCTACGGGACCTGAGACTTAAGTTTGTGGAATCAAACCTAGAATTAGCAACAAGTGTCTGAGGGCAAACCAAAGATTCCGTCAGCTCTGACCTTCAGCAGGTCAGAGCCTGAGGCCAGGCTTTCGCATCTGGCCAAAGCCCTGTCCTTAGCATAAGCAGACACAGTCTGGTCTCATTTATGATTTCCAACACCGTACAAACAACTTGTGTCGATTTTCATTTTTTGTTTTTCCTTTGGAGGGGTGGGGAGGAACAGGGGTGGTAGTAACTATTGCAAAACAGGACTGAAGCTCCAGGCTTTAGCTGCAAATTCTATTAGTTGTGACGGATGTGTTGGCCATAACGCATTGCCAAAAGGTTCATATAAGTTAACTGCAAATAAAAGGTTGAGTAATGGATCTACAGATTGTTCATGAGGAGGCAGATAACAATCTCCTGCCTGAGTCCTTTTACTTATATATATATGTGTTTATAAATATGAAGAGATATAGATAGGATATATATGTATTCAGATATATATTTTATATACCTGAAGTTTCATGAAGCGTGAAGTCTCATGTTTTCTGTTCTTAAACCCTTCCGTTTTTAGGGTTCTTAGAAAATCAGATCACACCAGTATTACTTTTTCCTCTCCAATTTCTTCTGCACTTGGGTTATAAGCCAAGTGGGTTATTATCCTCTCTAACCCAGAATAATAAATAGCACCATACTGGCTCCAACTAACTAATTTCCATATATGCAATCTCTTCATAATAAGCATTTTAGTTACTTATTTTCTGCATTTTCACAATCTTATTTTTTGGAAACATATACAGGTCAGTTTAAAATGCTTAAGTGTTCATGTACCTATATGAAACGTTACTGCCCTTGCCATGCTAAATAGCTGAATCCTGACCATAAATTAAGATTTTACAGCTTCTATAATAACACATTAAAGTAATTTCATTTGCAAGCCCTAGCCCTGGAGAAGACGGATGAATATGGGACCTGGGGGAACCACGTCCTGCAAATCTTGATATTCAGGGCAGAGGATCATGTCAACCCTCCCCCTGGCTCAGACATTTCACTCCTCCTCTCTTCCAACAATCAGAGGAAAGATCTATTGTAGCAGAATTTCAAAGCCACAGGCACTTTACATCCCTCCCAAGTCCAGAGCTTTTTGTCTACAAAGCGAAAGGCTGAAGGCTTTATGTGTTCTCATTTGCTTAATGTGTCCCTTTAATGCTACACTTGATTTAAGCATCACCCTCACATCTTCTGGAGCTCAGAAATTCTCCCCTTCCTATTGACACACTACCACCACCTCTCTACCATAACCTACATTATTCCCACCCCCCTTACATTTTTCCCCGCTTCTTTGGGTTGCTTTTGTTTTCTGCCGTCTCTGTAGTCATTGAAGAAGTTCCACTGTCTTCATCAGGTTTGAAACAAAACTGCTGGAAAAACTGGTCTTCCCAACAGTCAAACCCTAATTTTCAGAATTAATCTTTTTTGCGCATTTTTATGTTCCTACACAATTTTTCTTCACTTTTAGGTCTAGCTTACTAGAGTAAATGTTTCCAGTGGAAAAGCCTAAGCATGACAAAGTTTTTCACTTCTTTTAACGCGATGCATTTTTCTACTGATGTTATAGACAAGTCCTGTGAATTTACAGCCCCATACAGGTGGCAATTATTTTTAAAATTCCCTCCTTCCTACCTCACATCAAAGGTGTATTTAAACTTACATTCAAAATATTTTTCCTAGCTAAAAGAACTTTAAAGTATAATCTAAGAAAGTAGTAAGAATGTTAGAACTAAATACTGCCTTTTTCTCACAAGTTTACCTATTTTTTTCACAAATATCAACTATACCACCAGATACAGAAATGGGAAGATCACAGGCTCACAGAACTCTGTAAAGCAGATTTCTTTACTACTCACCTCCAACACTGCAGTGTTGCCAGAACGCAGGTACTGTGGATTATGACTGAAAAGACATTATTCAAACTAATGAAATAATTGCAATGAGATCCCTAGTATAAACAGATTATTAGGTTAAAAATTGCTCCAGCTGATAAAGCTCCCCTTTTTGCAGCAGGAAGAGCAGTCAGCTATGGCTGGAGGACAAAACGCAAGGAACTGCTACACATAACTCAGTTTAAGTACACTATTACTCTGCAGTACTTCTCAAAACGTGCCTGTGTGTGTTCTCATTACATATTTACTTGTTATTCTCCTTAATAAAACAAATAATTTTTAAAATGGCAGTGCAGTCAGCAAGATGGCAAGAGAGTTCATTTACAGTATGGCTATGTTCCTTTCAGGTACGATTGTCATTAATGATCTATTACATTATTAATAAAACCAATTTAGTGTTAATATAAATATTATCAGTACTAAAATTATTTTTATGAGCCAAGGACGTTACAAACCAAGATCATTCCATCAAACAGTATAGCCCATTTTTAATGTACTCTGATAATATCTACTTCACACCAGGTTTTCAAATACTAATTTTCCAAGACAATATACCCAACTTTCACTCAGACAAAACTGGAAAACATAATTTGTCAATTCTGCAATAAATGTAGATGGGGATACATTATTCTTATATTGCAAATGTGTAGTACTCCATTATACAGAACATGGAGAGAAAAGAAGCACAAGTATTTATTACTTCTCAATGTTTTAATGAGCAGTTCTTTCATGGGGAAAAATATAGCTGTTGTTCTTTTTCTATATGCATATTATGTTTCTAACTAGTACTTGTGTGATGATACCATGAGTGTACATACAGCAAATATACTTGGTGATACTATGCATTTGCTTTATGACAGAAGTTACCTAGCATGCTCACTACCACCATATGCTTAACAAAAAATATGAAGGACTTAAACAAATCCCAAATGTCTCAGCAACATTTGAAACCATATGGCACAATTATATTTCCTATCAGCTATTTACTCCATGTCTCTCTAGACTGACAATCTTGGAAAACACAGAGTTTGCATCTTTCTCTGCCATCACTCAATTGCACAAGTAAACCTTGCGTGCACAGTAGTTATTCACATTCTGGGGTAGGGATGAAAAGACACACAAAACAGTTATTCAAATACTGGGATAGGGATAACAAAGATCCAAAGTAAAAGGTTAAAAAAAACCTAAACAAACTTAAAGCACTGAAATTGTATAAATTATTTTTCAAAAGCCAAGAACAGATTAAAGAAATACTTAAGGAAAATCTCCTTTAAATTATAATAAAATATCTCAGTTCACCAAAGTGGTTTCAAGCCATTTAGGTCCAGATCCACACTTGGGCACTGCATTCCTATCAAAATCAATTTGGATATCAAAATAACTGGCCATGGTGACCACACGGCTCAGGGACATATCTTGATGTATTGTAAAGTAAGGCAAAAGTATTCCTTAAAAGTTTGGCCAAAACCTGGAAGAGCTTCATCCCAAACAGCTAGAGCAGCCTGAAGAGGTATGAACTTGGTATCATTTCAGCTAGACAAAGAATTATGACTAATTTCTACAGCATTTACTCTACTGCCTAGAAGAGTAGCAAGAAACAACTCTAGCTAATTTTTGAGTGAGCAAATAAATGCTTTGACAATAAAATCCACATGAGATCATTTAAAATAGATTTATTCCCACCAGAAACAATTTTTAGAGACATCAGGGTTGGGGTTTGCCCACTGGGTCATTCATTAACTGTTTCATAAGAACAGGTACTGGTCAGCAATGTTTTCTCCAGCTACACACATAGAGCAGGGTCAAGCATGCCCAAGACTCAGGATCTCCTTCCTGTCTTCCAATAAGGACAGATTGCTCTACCCTAAAGCATGCCATTAAGATAATAATCTCTGTGTTATCTATCTATTGACACTGACTGTTTATCCTTACCACAAGGCCATAAGACACAGATACTGGGATCACACAGGAAAATACCTGATAAGGATTTTTTGGCAGAAAAGGAAACTACGATGTAGAAACTCTCCAGGAAAAGCAAACAAACAACTTTACTCACTTTTCTGTCCGAGTTCTTCATGATCTAATCAAACTTTTATCTTGACATCATCTGGGAAAATTGAACTTAACCAAGACCTGAAACACTTTAAGTGTCAGTTCCTTTGATTTAGCAAAGAGAACAGATGCATGACAGATTAGAAATTCCACATACACTCTACCTCAGAGCCAGGTATAAAGCCAACATAAATGGTGCAAATGCAATTTTATATTCATGTTTGAGAGCCAATACAGAGATCAGGTCTCTAACATGACACTAGGCTTTGACATTGCCCATATGAACCATCCTATGGCATACGCATACAACACCTTGGTGGGAACCAGCAGCACCACAAATGCCTCCTGCTTGGGCTAAGGAGGAAAGTCCTAAGGGATACAAGAGGCCACACAATCCGAAGCTGCTTGTTAGCACAAAAACGAATAGCTTTATTGAAGCTCTTATACATTGCTCTGGTGTTTTTATGCTATATAATGGAGGTGCAATCCTTGCTGGGCATCCCACCTGGACACTTCAGATTATTTGCTGATGTGCAATATCCCCTTATACTATCAGCTCTGCAGCAGGGGATTTCCAGTTTCCATAGCTCAATAAAGTGGAAACTGTGATTCAGACTGGCATTCAAGCATAATAACAATAATAAATAAATAAAAAGAATTGATACACAAAATAAGAAAACACAAAGTTATTTTAGGAAATTACTATGGGAAAAATGATAATCTGTGTATAGTGGTGTAGTAACGTTAAATTACGCACCATGGGCTTTGTTTAGATAAACGCTGTTATGAAAATTGCTGGATTTATTCTGAAGGAAAAGTATCTGAAAAGCCTAACAACAAAAAAACCCAAATCAAATAGCTTTTGTGTTACAAGCCACCTACAATGCTGATTTCTGTTGCTGACTCTTTCCTATTAGTTGACTGTGATCCCATCAAACTGTCCATGGAGCTAAGCCTCTCTGAAAATGAGTTGGATGCCTCAGAGAAAAACATATGCTGCATTTAAGCAGAGATAATTATTTTTGTTATGAATTATCTGGGACCTGTGTCTATATTCCAAATGATCCAGATGAGATCTTGTCTATGGTTTCCATCAACAGGGGTAAAAAACATCACAATTTAAGAAAAGCCAGGGCAGGGATATGAGGAAAAGGTATAGTACAAATATCAACAGAAACAAGACATCATCATTTATTACTGTTGTGATAAAAGATAATTAGCATACTTATTCACAAACTATTCAGAGGAACAATCGACAGAAGGGTAGAGTGGCCAAACTATTATCTTTTTGAGTAGTATCCAAAGTGAGGTATTGAAGATCTAGATTGGGATTGTCAATGCATCAGCCCAAGCCTGCAATGCTGGAAGTCTCCATGAAGTTGCTGCCCCACACAGCCCAGCTCTGGCCCCACAGCTTCCCAACCACCCAGAGCTCAACTTCCACCTGCCCCAGGGATCTGCCCCAAAGTAAATGCTCAGTGCAAGCACCTGGCCTGTGCCTGACCAAAACAAGAATCTTCCAAAGGGCTCAGAATATTTGGCATTTTCAGTGCCCAACAGGAGGGAAACAGCAAGAGTTTTCTTTATGTTTTAGGTGTTCGCTGGGACAGACCATCTTCAAGACATAAAAAAAAGACAAAGAAGAATGAAACCTGTGTCTTCTATGCAATGGGCACATATTAGCCATTAAGGTAGAACATAAAACGTGGCTCTTCCTCCAGCTCTATAACCCTTATCCCTTGCATAAGGGAAGAGAAATTACTGGTACCACTTCAGAGGCCTACACTGATAACAAGCAGCAACACCTATGTACTTTCCCCCCACCCAGGGATCCAAGCATTTGTTGATCTTCACCACCATCTTCAAGACACTAAACTAACAGCAGTAAGAGAATGAGCACAAGAAAAAGTGCTAGGTAAATTTTGGCCTAACCTTGTACACGTATATGCACACACAGCCCAAGTCTCCTCACTGCATTTTTTTTCCTGCTGCTCCAGATGAAAGCATGCACAGACTAACAAAATTACTGTGCCTTCAAATATCTCTGCAGTGCATGAGAAACATGTGGAAACTTTCTGTATACATACATATTCAGAGAGGAAGAAATGAAAACAAGGACGAATTGGTACTTGAGGGCCAAACTTCCTGACGTCTCCTGTTGGAGGGCTTCCGCTAAGTGCAGTCCTGCTGGAGCCCTTACGTTAAGCAGGCTGAATACAGATACTGTCTTGGGCATCACGCTAAGTATTGCTTTTAGTCAGCACCACTGAGTAGAAAAGGTCACCTTTGGCTTCTTTTTAAACAGCTTTTAAGTAGCGAGTTAATGGTTGTGACTATACTGAATTCCCTGGAAGGAGAAGAAAACCATGCCATGGAGATGAGGTGGAGAGAAAGTCAAAAGCTGTTGTACTCTCTCACACAGTGATATTTTTCTTCTTTTTTTTTTTATTTTTCCTAGTCAAAAGCCAAATAGGGGGGGGGGGGAGGGGAGGGGGGAGAAAAAAAAAAAAAAAAACAACAATATTATTACACAATAACTAGAG
>JAOXNG010000042.1:7487418-7503433 GCA_028566535.1 Scolopax minor
GTGTGTTTTCTTGTATCCAAATCCATGGCAAAGTTGTAATTTATTGTACATTCTTAACATTATCAAACCTATGATATAAATATTTACTTTATTCCTGGGATTTCATTGCCATAGCCTACAAGTGCTTTGTACATACACATTGGTTTTGCAATGTATGTGTGTAATGAGCTGAAATTTTACAAACTGACAGCTAAAGGAGGCAGAGATTAAGACCAAAAGTACCTATGAATTGTCGGTGCTAGGTGGAGACACAGGACACAAACCTTTTAGAATATTTGGCACTTTATGTAGCCCAATATTGTTTTTACTGACTTGAGCCATGACCATGCCTGGATCCTGCTTGGATCTTTGGAAGGGATGTCCGATATCTGGCACCCAGAGTAAATCTTCCTTCTGTGTGGAAAATAAAGGAATCCCATCAGGAAATTATAATATCACTATGGACAATGACATTTCCTTCTTTTTGATCTTGGAATTTAGTGACAAATACAAATCCTGGTGTTCTGTGTAAGATTTCTCCATTTCTTGAACAAAAATGAGTAAAGCAAACAATATGAAACCCCTATAAACAAGGAGACGGAAATTCAGTGAATTGTTATTAATAGGGCTGGAAGCCTGGATCCCTGATACAAAGCTCTGAGCAGCAAATAATTGACAGTAGTGATAGCTTCCCACACAGGGCACACTGGCAGTTATTCTGTAGGAAGGAAACAAACAATAAGATACAGAAATCTTCAATTTCTAATCTCAGCTTTTAAGGTCTACTGGGGCAAGATTTTTTTCTGCTGATTTTCCCCACTTATACCTTCTGTACTGTCTGACCCAATCTCAACCTTCTCTCTTTTGCAGATATATCGTCCAACTCCTTTCCCATTGCCTTAAGCTACACTGCCTCAGGAGTCTTTTGATATCCACATTTCAACACCTGCTCCAAGCCTCCTTACCAGAGCTGCCAGAACATGTCCTACCCCTTTCACTAGCCCCATCCTACACAGTCTTTTTTTACTCCAAGTTCAAAACCACAATTTTTTTAAGGTGTATAGTTTGGAAAAATAGCAGGAATTTCAAAACAGGGACAGAAGAAACATAAAGATCCCTCCTTAGTAAAAAGAGAAAAATTAACTCCTTTTGTAAAAAGCATGAGGACACAAGAGGGTTTGTTCTGTTTGATTTTTTACGTCAACGATTGTCATCACTTTAACAGGTAAAACAATGTATTTTCTCAATTCGCATCCCCAGAAATGATCAAAGCTTTCCCAAGGGATTCCAGCCTATACCAAGTACAGACTTCTTGGTCAAGAGGCAAAATTTTTGCAGAGACATATGCAACTCAAAATATAACCCAATAATTTAGAAGCCTTGAGACATTTGACCGTGTTGCTCCAAACCTACCCAGCTGGCAGAGCTGTCCAGAGCTGTGCCTGCCATGGATGCAACATCCCACATCCCACTCTGGAATGGATTACTCAGGATTTTGGATTAGCTGCTTTTTTGGATCCAACATGTGAGACTGAGGGAGGAACAACAAAGATGATGGAGATACGGTGCTGAATAACCCTTTGGCTTGTATCAGGATTGATGGTCAAGGAGCAGGCACCCCTTCCCCAGCTTTGGCAGGGAATTTGCAGGTATTGGAAGTTGTGCTTTATTAGCAGTGAGATACATCCAGAACAATAGAAATAACCCACAGTGACAAGTTGTATAAAATAATCCCAGATGCTGAACACAATTTTCTTTCTGCTTCTTAGCCATAATGATTAGGGGACATCTGACAATCGGATGCATCAAGTGGGTTTTTTGGGGGGTTTTTTTGGCCACAGAGCATCATTTAGCAGAGCTACCTTTTACACAAAGCTGTGTAAGAAAACCTTTGAAGTAAGCTTTTTAGAAGCAAGAAGCTGTGGTTTCAGATAAACGGCGCAGTTCATGCAGACTAAGTCACACCTGCGTGCAAGGCAATTAGCAATTAAAATGCTCCATCAAACAACAATTGGATACATCCTTTGTACATCTTTATGAACATCATAAAAAGAGGTTGAGATATTGACAATACGTTGTTAGTTTTCTTACTTATGCAGAAACAGAGTTGAAAGCCAAATCTATTACTGCAGGTTACAAGTTCCCTCCTCAATTCTGTTCACAAGTGCTGATAGCCATGTCGTTTCCAGGAATCTGGACTCTTATCTTGGCATGTCCGTGTCGATCTGGAAGTTCATCATTTTCAATTTCATAATGTCTGACAGCCAGAAGTAATATCACTGTGCTTCTGAGTGCTGGGTGTTTTAGACTGTTGCAAACGCTCCTCTATCCCTGTGTACAAACACATTGAAGTGTGCAGCAATTTTCATTTAAAGGTGGCAAATAAACTCCATCTGTGGTTGAAGTTTCAGGTTGCCATCCCTGCCACTGGCACTCCCCCACAGCAGGGTAGTATTCTTTTCCACAAACATACACACACCAAAAAAAAAACCAAAACAAAACAAACCTGTAGAAAACGCAGAGGGCTCTCGTGTTCAATACATGCCCTTGTCTTGGGCAAATATCAGGATAGAAGGGCATCAAAGACTACCACACAGCCTTCTATGGCCAATGCAATGGTGTTCGAGTTCCAGAATTAAGGATAGCCAGACATATAAATTCAGAGTTTTTTGTTACTACCATGCTGTACAAAGTGCCAAAAGTTTAAGCTACTTTTATGAGAACATAAGAAATCCATAATGTAACAAAACACAAAAAAATATGTGGTCGCTTTTGTTCAGGGATGCAGAAATGCAGCATTCTGATAGGTGGTTTACATATTGTTTTGCACCAAAGACATGCTGAAAAACAAAAGGTGTGAGAAGCTGTGCAAAAGAAGTTTTTTTAAGTACTAGGAGTGATACGGTTAAATAGGACACAGACAGAAAAGTATTAATCCTCACCACACTTGTCTGTTATGAAAGAGAACATGCTTTAATGCAGAAATTCATGTGATAGAATGATACCTATCAGAAATACTTATATATGGCATTTAGAGCTACACTCTTTTGGGTCAAAATTCTGGTGCTACTGCTAATTAACCCAAAGATCACAGTGATATAATTGGAAATGAGATTTCAAAAAAAAACAGGGGAAAGTAATTTTTACTTGTTGATAAGGATAGAGCAGATGTGTGTAAAAACTCTGCAGTTCTTGCTGCTGCTGTACTGCAAAACCTGCATAATAGCTAGAACTTTTTGGCAGAAGATGAGAAGAATCTTTCCCCATTGTCCAGAAATTTAGTAAGAAAAATTACCTGGATTAGCCTCTTGGGAATTTTGCCTGGTCTGTATTTCGTGACTCTGCAGTTCCAACACTATGTTATTCAAGCACAGGCCCAATATCTGTTTTGGTTTTTTTTTTTGTTTTGTTTTGTTTTGTTTTTTTTTTAAGAAAAGTAATAGTAAACTTGATAAATACAGACAATTTTTATTTTTATACCTGTTAAAATTTAGGCCACTTCATAGGTATGTGTTTAAAAGATGTACAAATGAGGAATAAGATTCTAACCTAACATAGATCAATGCAATACTGACAGCCCCAATATTACAGTTACTATGAAGCTGGGCTTAAGAATAGATAAGTAACTCTCATCAGTATTTATTTGCAAAGCTTGCTGGTGTGTAAAAAGGATAAAGCTGAGGCTCACATAAAACTTGCAAGCTGAAGAAAGGAAGAATCAGAAAAATAATTGACTATAAATATCCCATATGGATTTTTCTCTTTTTTGAGAATTTTTATGGGGTTTGTTGAGCTTTCACCATATAAAATTGAGAAATATTCCCCTTACACTTTCTTTCTGGGAAAAAAATATACCCCAAAATTGTTCAAGAAGTAAATAGAACCAATACCAAAAGCCATAACATCAGAAGTATCGTTTAATAACATACACAGGTTTTAGATCTTTCCACATTACTTTGCCAGACAGCACAATTCCCAGCCTTGCAACAGTGCTGATATTTCAGGCTGCATCTCTTCAACTGAGACAGCCATTCATATCAAATCGTGTGGGCAGTTGGAGACAAAAATGATTTTGATGTACGGTTTTCCTGTTCAGATAAGACAGACAGTGTTTAAGCAATCACTGCTCCTCAGTAGTTGTTAATGATCCAGCATTGCCATCAGCTCCTCATCTGTTGCAGCACTAAGTTAGATGGCTCAATTTAAACACACTTCACTAACCCCAGTTTTAAAAATCATAAATACAAGAAACTCTTATTTTTAATTGGATACAGCCCCACTGATTCTAGTTATATGGGCTTTTTTTTTTAAACCTAGAAAGTCCTTCAGCCCCACCACTGTGAATCAGTCTTTTCCAAAGCTAAGAGATTCACAGCTCAGGGTCTGCCCCGAAATCCAATGAGCCAGCACCACATCTGGTGATCCCAGCTAGGTATGGTACTGTCAGTTTTAAGAGTGCCATTGTAAGCAGCTTTGAAGAAATCTTGCAAAGCTGAAGGAACAGCAGATTTGTGCAATATAAAATATGAGAGCAACAGAAAACACAAGGAACAGCATATAATAAAAAAAAGTACCTTGTTAACCATGCTTAATTAGCAGTCAGGTTGGTCTACATTTATTTACTCCACAATTAGATCATCAGCTGAGTGCTTGCATAAATTAAAAAAAAAAAAGCAATCAAGTTTCTGCAAGTCCGATGGCAGAAAGAAAAATGTTTGCAGGATTTCCAACCCCCCAAAAAGATGTTAATGACCTCTGACTGCCAATTACCACTTTTTCCAAAATCCAGTAGAAGAGCCAAGGCCCTGGGAGAAACAATTGTTTCTGGTTTGCACTAGAGTGCATTACATATTTCCCTCAAAAATAAATCACAATGGGAAACATAATAAAGCTGTGATGTTTGGAATTCAAGCATTTTAATGTAGCAGTTAAAACTTCAGCAGGTCAGTGTGCAGCATAGTAAATACAGCAAGCAGAAGCCAGGGGTCTGATGTTACCATGATCTCCTTGCTATTATCTCCAATGTATCATTTTACCTATAAAGACTAACTACCCTAAAAACAATGACTCCACAGAACTCATTAAGGGAAGAAAAAACCTCCACACATACCTTGGTACCCAAGCACAGGCAAAGGCTATAACCCATACCAACAGTAAAACTTGTTAAGACATAACCATTGGTTTCTTCTCCTGTTGTGTCCTCATCAGAGCTCATGAGAGTCAATCACAGAGGCACCCTGAAACCTGCCAGCCACGCAAGTCCATGTGAATTTTCTGTTCTCAGGCCAGACAACAGTAAAGAATTAGAAATTCTCTGAAGTAATGCACTGTTTTATACACAGCAGAAAATAGGACTCTAGACCATAGGACACTAATTTTTATGTACGTAAATATGTTCCAAGTCACATCAGACATCTTGTTGTTCAGGACAAAACTCTTCAAGAGTTTTTTTAATAGATTGGCCAAGGTCCCATGGGCAAGTCTTGTGAAGACTCTCTCAGCAGTAATTAATCCTAGCCTGTTCCAGGACCCCTGATAGAGGCAGCTGTGAGAAACACCTCTAAAAATCAGTCTCCTGCTCAGTACATCTCCAGCCCTGGATCTCAAATGCTCTGAAGCCATCAAAACAAAATAATGGAGTAGAGTTAACTATACCCTGTTCCTGCCCTTAACAGAAGGGAGAGCAGTAGAAAAGCATATGAAATTAAACATGCATTTAAAATGTTTGAAATACTAATTTGCTGACCTTTATAGCCTCACCTAAATGTAGATGTATGAATTCAAACTAACTGCAACGTTAAATAAAGAGTAGGGAAGTTCTCTCACAGTCTCATCCCCATCTCAAACAGCTCTGAGAATGACAGCAACAGAGAAACTGACAGACAAATACCAGATTGAAGGACGTTCAGGGCAACACCATTGTATCATAAATGTGCAAAAAGTCTCTGCAAGTGCAGCCTAGAAATGGGCCAGAGTATCAGGGTGGTTGCACTAAAAATAGTGAGCAACACATAAAAGTCTATCAAAGTATTTTATTTCATAAATGGAAAAAACCCTCTATCCTACAGTTAATGGGGTGTTTTCATCCTCTAAGGTTGTAGTTTCAACCACCTCTAGAGCAGTTAAAACATGCCTGATCTCTAAATTTTCCAATATTACAAAAAGTGCAGTTATCCAAGTTTTTCCTGTGTAAAACTGGATCTCCAATATTTGTGTGAGAAATCAATAGCAAGTCTGACAATCTCTCCAGAGCTCCTGCACAGTCCTCTTCACATGGATGATATTGGCAAGGTCGCTGCCAACACTGGCCCGATGCTTTCAAATGCACTTGGCTTCTTCCTTTGTTCAGAGGGAGAAGTGACATGGGGTTTTTTTGCTGCTTTGCTTGCTTTGATTGTCTTTTTTGCTCAGAAAATTAAATTTCATGAAGTTCGTTCTTATAGATTGAACACTTTGTGCTAAACAAATGGTTATAGTCTTTCTGGTGCTTTCAATAAATTAGAGCTAGATGTTCAGGCCAATATTGAACTGACACAAATTAGATTTACAAAGCAAAATTTTCCAAAAATATAATCAAACAAGTACTGTATTTTGCACCTGTCAGAAAATGTTTATTGCTTTATTTCATTAGCATGTCCTGTCAACCTTTAATTTTAAATTGCCTAGCAGAACAGAAAAGGCATTTTGCTAAAAGAGAACTAACTTTTCAGAGTAAGAAACATTAGGTTATATGGAATAAAAGTCCCACTGTGTCTTCAGGGTAAAATTTTTGTTAGCTGCTTGGACCACAGTTTTTCCAAATTATTAAGGTAGTTAAAATACACAAACCTGCCAGCAATCTCCCTCCATTTGTAGCAGAGCTTGTCATGTCTGAATAATTTTCATTAAAACAATATTAATCTATTTTGAGGTATATGTATTTTTCAGTTCTTGTTCTGTTACAAATACTAAATATTTTCCAACAGAAAGTGTAGATTTTGCTACCACTTATTTAAAAGAAAGCTCAGAACAGATCCATGAAGACATATTAGTACACGCTGCTGACACAGGACATTCTTCAATTTAATGAATGAAATAAAATCCTTTTTAAAGCAGCTAAGTTTAGCAGTCTTTTCTCAACACATATGCACAACTCCTGTTATGTCTAAGGGAGTTATGAGAGTGCTGAGGGAATACCATACCTGCTCAGTGCTTAGTGGCTGTGCTTTTGGGAAGGACATCGAAAGTTCAGGCAACTGCTGTATGAAATCTACTTCTTTAGTGATTTCCAACATATCTTGCAAAGACTAGAAGAAAAGGTCTACTTCTGGGAAGCAGGTGAGAGCATCCCACATGATCCAATGCTTCGCTGAGAGCAGCAGCTCTTATGAGCTCTGCCACATGTGGATGACTTTCAGCAGCAAGGCTGGCATCCTGCCTCCAACAACAGCTATATCATGTTCAACTAGAGCCTGTTTATAAAAACCCTAAAGTATCCTTTGAACACTCTAGAGGTTTGAAAATTTGAATTTAGTTTTAGGATTATTGGTCAAAAGCTCCAATTACCCATGCTTTCCTCTGTCAGAAGGGAGATGCATCTCTCCAGCATGGTGTCGTTAACTTCAGTAATTTGCAGTAGCCAAAGTTTTTTTCATATTGTTTAAGTGTGAAATGGAAAGAATTGTTTTTCATCAATAAAAACATTTTCGCATTTTCAGTGTGTTGGGGAACACTAATATCTCATTTACATGAACTGGTGATTGTCAAACACTGAAAAACTTAATCTGTTTCCATGAGAAGTATAGTTGATGAGAATACTATCAAAAGCTACTATTAACTCATAAGGTTTTGATTTCATTGACAACATCACATCAAGCCAGTTCTACTTTTTGCTCCTAATTTAAATTACTGCCTTTTTGCATTTCTTTAAAGCATAGCCAGATCTACCTCAGACACAGCATTCTCCAGGTTGTCATGCATTTGCTTATGTTAAAGCTAATTGGCAGTGCTTTCAGAAAAATATGCTCCTTGCAAAAAGCCCTTTAGATAGATGTTCTTAAGAGCACATAACTAGCTCCATATTCATCAACTACCATGTGTTTTGGTATGAATAAAATAAATTGTATCTCTACAAGACTGCTTAGGTAGGACAGATCTCTCCATGCAAAAATGAAATCACAGTATGTCCTTCTAATGTTTTCCAGCCTTGAAAAACAAAAATTTAGTCAAACTTCTCAGCAAAGATAGTATCGAGAGGGGAAAAGGATAAAAAGTCAAAAGACACCCCAAGCTGAAGATGTCCAAGTTCCTGCTCTGAGATACTTTGACTTTCCTATTATCGTACTTAGTAATAATTCATACACAAACACCAATGCCAAAAATTAGTGCCCTTCAGTCCTGTAATAGTTGACTTATTTATTCCTTGCCAAGATTTCCTCATATATATTTTTAATATGCATCTTTGATACTGCATATTTCAATGTGCCCAGCAACACATACTTAAATGCATGCTGGTTTATATCTATTCAGATTTGGATAGTTTAATCAAGCAAACATCAAGCAGTGATGCCCATGTTTTAACTACAAGGAAGAGAAAATAGTTCCTTTATGTTTGTGAAGCTTTAAGGCATCCCATTTACATCTTTACAACGACAACCCTGGTTTTGGAAGCGTATTTTTTATTATTGCTTTAACCAAGATTTTTCATAGGATGTCCTTCATGCCAGAAGACACAGCAAAAAGGAAAAGCATTTGCAAGAATTTCTAGCATTATTATTATTTTTTCTAATCACAGTTTATATATTGAATTTTAATACTGGACTTGCCCTGACAGATGGTCTACGGATTGAGCTTTTTGCTGTTCTCTGTTGAACCAGCTCAATGTTGGAGTTGATAAGAAACCATGGCCTTTAATCTTTGTCTGATACACACACACAGCATCCCTTTTTGCAGTGTCCAGACTGATAAGGACTGATAGCAAAACAAGGGTTGTGCCTGCCTTCAGTAGGATATATTGCCTATTGACTGCATTTGCTCAAAGTCATCATCAAATATCCTTCCCAGTTAGTGCCGTCAAGCAGTGACTGGCTCAAGGCATCAACCATTACCTTTTCATCGAATGCCACAATGTATTTCAAGACCTATGACACAGGTCTAATTTTACCTTAGTAAACATTGTCCTCCCCGATTTGTCAATTTATTGTTGATACACCCTTCACAAAGAGTTCAATTATTGAGCAGAAAACAAACAGGCAAAGTAAATGCACTTTTCTCCAGAGGGAGCAGAAGACATACTGCTGGCCCTTTTAAGCGCTCTCTTGAGCTCTTTGGAAGGGAGATTGCTTAATTTAATGTTCAAACAAATGATACAGTCTGAAAGGGCTTCATGCGTTTGGATAATACTTTCTCAGAAATTTAATTCACTAATTTCATTAGTTACTGCATCAGCCAGCGCAGTTTTCAGGGACACATTTAGAGGGCAACTCGTCTGAGTGCAATTTTAAAGAAACAGATTTGACACAGTGTCAATCTATTGCCAAGCTGCATGGCATCTCCCAGGAAAACAATTGAATTTAGGAATGCAGCCTGCTTGTTTTAATCTTCTCTATCTCACTAGGATAAAGTTACTATTTTACATAAGCAGTAAATATGTTCAATGTTTGATGATGTGCAACTTAAAATTTGTCCTTCACCAAGGAAAATAATTCAAGGCTTCTAAAAACTAAAAGCTCAAATATTTCCCCTTCCCTTATTTTTCCAACTGTTTTTAAATAAATGGTCATACTAATAACTGCCATTCAAAGTTTCATTAAAGCACCCAACTTCACAAGTTACCTCTAAATAGAAGTATTCCTCAGAGGAAAAAGATCCCAGCTTCAAGTGCTTCACAAGGATGGTGTGTGTATGTGTCATGTTCTTTTCTGATGATCTTATAGGTGACCAGGCCTTTGAAAACCATGTAGTTAATGTTTTGGGATACTTTTAGAGTAGAAAGCAACTCTTAAAAGCTAGTTGGGTAGATTGGAAAGAAGTCATATCATCATATAGCTGCTGGGGTTGACCAAAAGAAAGAAGAGTCCTGTCATTCTGATTTATATGTACGTTTTTATGTATTTATGTAAGTATGTGACCAATTATCAGGAAGGATCCAGACCTGTGAAAAAGCTATCACCTTAGAACACTTGATTTCCAAATTTCTCCATGTCCAAATGGTTTAAGAATATTTACTTTTCATTGTAATCATTACACAGTAGTCGAGCACAGCCTACTGTCTTTGTGATGTAGTAAAATACCTCATTTGAGATAGCTACGTAACTTTGTGGAAGGTGCAAAGGCATTAGAATTTTTTCTTTTTTCCAAGCTTGGCTGTTACATAAGTAATATAGTCTGACATAACTAAATTATACATCTAATATGAAGTTACTGTCCCACTACGAAGGCCTTGTATTTTGTACTCTATAAAAGATCATGGCCTAATCCTCACAGCTCCCATCAAATCCCTGGAGAAGTTCTGATTGTCTCTGGATAAAAGCTGAAATATTTATTTGGAGAAAGTGTACTTGTGTAGGGTCAGGGTGTTAAGGGGGACACTGATGAGACCGGGGAGGGTTTCCAAGGAGGGACATACCTTCAGGGTGTTTGCTCTGTTGTCTGCAATAGTATTGAGAAACCTGTCCTGGCATAAAGCAAAATTAGTGAAAGGCAATTCCTGCCTACATGTTCAACAGTGCAGTACATAGGGCTGTGTGCAATGCGTTCTGAAAGTCTGTAAAAGTAAATTTTTAACGTGACTAGTCACATTAAATTTCTACTTGTGTCTTGCAGCATGTCTGGACCCAGAGAGGTCAAGGCTTAATGCTACATCATTTGATGATGGAGGAGAAATTTATAACTAGCTCATCCACGTTTTAATCAATCTTCCATCTCTGCAAATATATTCATTTATATTTTTAAGGACACAAACATAGAATTAGTATCATTTTGTGTTCTGAGAGTCATTTAATCTGGCCAAAACAAGGAACATGACACAAAGTGCAACACAAAAGAACCTGTCTTACAAGCTTGGATTTAGGGCACCAAACCGCCCCACTCTCAGTCCTACAGAGGGGTCACAGGAAGCAAACAGTGACTGTAGAGAATAGTGACATATTCCTACCAATTTCTTGTTCCTTCCTGTAAGGGAAGTTGTCCAGCCCTCAGGGATTTCTACAACAGAAGGTTACACCTCAGCTGAGCATTTAATTTAAGGTTAGATTTCATCAGAGAATTGTAATGAAGACTAGTTAATCTTACAATGAGATATGTCACCAGTAGAAAGAGATTAAGAGACCACATACCCTCCTCAGACTTTCATTTTCTTCCCTACTGCTTATGACCCCGCTTATTGTTAATATTAATTGCCATCATATTTAGAAACTGTGATCCACCTTCCCTCNNNNAATGAAGCACTGTTGCTGAGGCTTCTCACAAGCCCCGTGTTTCATGTGCTCAAGACCAAATTATACATTCTTCACAGAAGATATATGGATGTGTTGACAAAAAGGACCTGGACCATTTATTCCACTACCCTAGTCCAGCACCAAGTATACAGGCTACATCAAAGTCTTCACTGGGTACAGACGTGACATCCACCAATCTGAATTCCTCCCTCAGAGGAGCAGAGGACAGAGTCCCTTATCTTGTAAGATGTCCTTGGAAGAAGCACATACAACCTCTCTTAAGTTTAAGTGTTGGAGAAGAGCCAACTAGAAAAGCTCTATGCTGCAGCCTCTAAGGATGACATGGGAGAATATGCAGGTCTGGGCTTTGAGCTAGGACAACACATAACTGTCTGTTCCAGCTTTTCCTTTGCTATTTGAAATGGATGAGAAAAGATATTAGTACTAAAAGCCCTGGGAGACAGGGTGCATCTCAAATCCCCATGACAGAACACACATCACATTTTGTTTCCAGCACTGTAATTATCTGATAAAGCTATTAACCATATCCCCAAGATGCCATAAAGCATTAATACTTCCCACCAAAGCAATCTCAACCATAACCAGATATTAGTCAGCAACTGTACATTACTTGGGGGAAGATATCAGGAGAGTAATTTCCTTGTGTTTGAGAAACTCAAGGTTTCCAATGGGAGGTTGAGTCAGCTGTGCAAAGCCCTGTTGAGAAACATAGCACTTCTTTCTCAGCAGGCTTTCACAGAGAAGAGCAAGCACTTAATATTATCTCAGGCCACATTTGCCTCCACCTCACGTTGAAACCTCGTTAAGTGAAACATAACCAAGCTACTATGGATTCACCCTGAAATAAAAAGCCAGCAATATTAAAGAAGCCCAAGTGTAGATACATATTCTCATTATTTAATTGACAAGGTAGCTGATGTATAGGAAATTATTAATGGGACAAGAGTAAAAATTGCAACTGACGCCACTTCAGAAACGAGCAAAACTATCCTAGAAAATAAGTTAATGGCACTTTAATAAAATTCATGTCTGAATAAGTTTCCAGACACCAGCATGATGCTCTTCATTGAAGACTCACTGAGCTAACGTGTTGACAATGGACAGCCACCACAATTTCCCCACCTGACTTGTCTACTAAACAGCATGGCTCAAAGTTGCTGGCATGGGTACAGACGAACATGCTTGGTGCAATCAGCATGGAGCACTTCATTGTTTAAACAATGAATCTGGAACAATTCCCAGATCATACATGTGCCCTTGCAATTCACATCTCCTATAGTGAGACTGGCACGGGAGGTATTGAGAAGGAACACATTTAATCACAGGGGGCACATTGCTGTCTGCTGTCAAAATATCCATGGGTGAACCCATCCCAAAACTAGTTACCAGAAGAACTAAAACCAAAAAGGAAAAACCTATAGGTCAGTTTTGTTTTATCTTCAATTTTGAATATGCTAATTTTATCATAACTGCAAATATACATTTCCCTCTTCCCCTTCAGCAAGTAGCAAATAAAAGGGGTGACATTGAGCCTTATTTACCAGTGAGAGCAACTTCAACTCTCCTCTTCATTCTCTGCTTATCTCAGTTTCTTCCCTTTCATTTTTATTTACCCTCTACTTTGTCATCACAGTATGCTAATGTATAATTAATGTACTATTAAAGTTTTCATGAGCATGACTCTGTAGGGTTAAAACAAAAAAACAACTGACCCAAAACACAAAAAAAAATTCCAACCAACAGTCCCCAAAAAACAAACCACAAAAACATCAGCGAAACCACCCACACGAGAGCTGCAATGAACTTAAGAGGTCATCCAGTTGACCTCCAGACCCCAAGGCACAACCTGTGCCTGCTGATACAGCTTCCTTATGATCCACAAGGACTGAAGAGGAGCCTTTCCCTCACTCTTGTTGCAATGTGGATTTTTGGGAATAAATACGGATTTTAACTTTTTTTTTTTTGTACCACTAATTATCAGTCTAATAGCGTCTGGCTATTTTAAAGTGGTTCCTGTACCAGACTACTATCCTGCCCCACCACATCTAGGGTCAATGAGGCAGTGTAGTTGCAGCACGCTGGGAGACAGAACTGCAGAGCAATACTAAAACATTTTGAGCTATAATGTTTATACTTGTATTTTATGATTTCACATATGGAGATATCACCTAATTGTCAGCAGACTAAAAACAACTCTCATCGAGGGCTTAACCCATAGCTCTTCAGAGTCAATGAGACCATTCTATTGCCTTCAAATGGCCTTGGATCACACCCAAAAGACAAAACAGAATAAATTACAAATTGTCTCATTAACTTCTCCAAATGTCTTTTGAACCACTTCCAGAAAAATAAATGAAGAGAAAAAAAAAAAAGTATTTAAGCACTCCAAGAACACAACTCAAGTAAGAGGAAAAAAAACAGATACCGTCCAGACTGCTTTCAAGGTAATGCAAGATAAAATATAATCACATATTGCAAATGACTCCTGAAGTTGAGGGGAACAAAATCTGCCATAAGGCTGCCCTCCAATCTTATAGTCTCATCATTCAGCCTCTCCTTGCTATTCAGTTGTGTCACATGCAAAGCATTCACACAATTATTGTCAGAAATAACCACACTTTTCCCCATCTGCACTCACTCTGAGCTGAGCAGAAAAGAAGAAAAAAAAGAGCAAAACCCCACACTAATGACAAAGCACTTACATCAACAGATGTGCGTTCTGATTTAACCAGCCATATTTCTTTCCCTAGAAGTCTTTGTTGTAGTAAGAGCATGCAGACTCACATAGTTTTCTTTTACTGAAGTATTCAAAAAAATTCTTGTAAGACAAAAAACATGAAAAAAGCCTATAACAAATGCCCATATAGTGTTTTCAGAGGGAAGGAAGGAGCCTAAATATTTTTAGCAACCCTACCTTGAGCTTTACAAATCATCACCTGGGGTGCAGCAAAAGCTCTGTTCAACTGATGTAGTCCAGCTGTGATTTTCACTTCATCATATGCCTATAATTGGTTAATTTGGACCTGCCTACCAAAGCAATAAAATTAATGCCACTGTCCAGAATGTTTCCTGCTCATTACTGAAATAAAAGCTTCTGCTGGATGGTGATTATGAGGCATGATTGCCCTTGTAATTTTAGTATCTGCTTTACTTAATTTACAACTCTCCCACCAAACCAAAGAAGAAATAGAAAGTTCACTAGCATTACAGAATTAAAATTATTAAAATGATCACAATATCATCCATCTGGGTTTTGTATCAAATAGTTTTGCTCTACAGCATTTTCCCTGTTTGAGAAACAGATTGCTGCCAACCTCACATCACAGAAGTGAGGTTCAGAGAGAGTATCACTCTTCATTTTTGACTTAAAAAGTTTTAACACATAGTTGAGTTACACAATTTTGCAGGCTGAGAGGGCATATATTCTTAGTCGTCTATATTGTGAAGAGTCTGATCTTAAGAGCATGGGATAGAAAATGCAGCTATTTATAGTATATGTAGCAATTGTTTATAATTTACGTTCTGACAACACAAAACAAGATGTCATGATAAGAAATAAAGCTCGGTTTAATCATACATTCTAAAGTGATACCCCCACAGTTTCTGCAAGGTCAAATTGGATAATTTTATTCCACCTAGACAGGATTTGCAATATATTTTGAGTTTCCCAAAGGATTCTTCCTTTCTCTCCATATTCCCACATCATAGCCCAAAAATAGCTGTTAACCACTGCACAGTGTGCCAAATTCAAGCTACAAGATTCACACCAAGCTGATCAGAGTTTTGAAGTGTTTTGACATAAAATTAAGCCATCTTATTTTGTACTCTTTCTTCTTCAAAAATTTATTCCCATGACTATTATCCAGAAAAAAAATATAAATTTACGTTTCACTCTGGCAGCTTTTCTGCAGCAATCAAATAAAAACCCCATAAATTAATTATTCCTTACATGATGATTAAATCAAATAATAAAATTTTCAATCCTAAAAATATTCAGTATGGAACCCTGGTGCAGGTAAGCTGGTCTAGTAAAGGCTAGAGACCATCAGAGACTTGACCGAATGCAATTCTGAAAGACAAATTAACATCCCATTCAGAGCCTCCTTACCAATTCAAATTTCTATTCAAAGAACATTTTACAGAACCAGGCCTATTAATAAAAGGAGTTTTTAAACACAGAAAGCAACAAACAGTCAAAACACTTAGTGTCTAAAAGAATTTTCTTCTTGCCTAGAAACAACATTAAAACCTTCTTGTCTATTTAAGCAACAAGAGAAAATGATAAGATTTTACCCCCACAAAAAAAAGTACAGTATTCGACATGTCATATTTCTTGAAGTTAATGAGACCTTATGTGGGAATAAATATCATATAGGATTGACACTGTATATGACATTTCCTACTGAAAACTGTGGCTACGTTCCCTAGGTGTATTTCAGGGTTATCTTTAAAATATTTATTAAAAGAAGATGGCAACGCTAGCTGAAGGCTGATCTGCTCTAAAGTTAAGGTACATTTGGCAGCAGCAGACATTGACAGGGGTGGCCAAGGAAATCCAGGTAAGAGAGAGATGTTATAGCATCTTCCCTCTCCTTACC
>JAOXNG010000042.1:7506323-7523578 GCA_028566535.1 Scolopax minor
AGGCTCTGGTCCAAGGTCCAAGCCTGGCTCAGCGGGCCTGATCCTGGGCCACTTCAAACAAGAGGAAGTTTTGGTTGGAAGTTTAGTTTCTTCATACAGGTGAAGGAAAGAACACCCAAGCCAGGCATTATCTCATCAGTGATTATTTTCCTGACACAGAAACATATCAAGTCCAGCAAGTTAATCCCTAGTGAACTTGTTGGGGTCTGCTATGCCTTCTCCTGCTCACCCACACCAGCTCATGGGTTCATGTACAGTAGCTATGCCCAGAAAACCCTGCACTTAGAGACCGTAGCACAGGAGTTTCTATGGGATAAACATGGTCAGACCAAGGTCCTTCCTCACACTTCTCACAGCGTGAGCACATCTGAACACAAGAACCAGTATCCATCAGACTGGTACCCAAATCTCTGCAAATGCGGTATTCTTCCATTTATCCTCTGCAGTAGGTCACTTTCTGTTGTCAAAGTTAGAGAGGTTGTATCTGATTTACCACCAAACAGCTAAAATCTATTTGTGAAAGGCTGGTAGATGTATGCAATGCCACAGCTCAGCCGAAAGGGACACTGCACAGGATTCTCTTGTGAATTGCTCAATGCTTTCCTTCTTTTACAATGAAATTTTTCAATTTGGATAGAAAATTCAACTTTAAGGCTCCCTCTCCTCAAAGTGACAGGTAGCTGCTCCCTATCTGTTTGTGACAAAAATCAGAGCTATTAAAAAAAAAAAAAAAACACAAAACAACAGCAGGGAGGAAGTTGGGTGATGGACAAGGAGTTGCCCGTGGAGCCCAGCACTGAGCAGAACAGAGGCTGCAGTAAAAAACACTGAGCCGAGCTGTTGAAGAATGGATTGGAAGAGCAAAAGCGTTAAGCAGGGGGCAGTGGAGCCAGATTTAGCCACAGTAATGAAGAAAAAACATCTCCCTCTGCAGCAACTTGCAGTCAGTCACAGGCTGATAGGGAAGATTGAATGAGGAACAGCGAATAAGAATTGGGTATTTTTAGATTCTTAATGTTCCATTTTATGTTGATGTCATAAATATTAACAAGGGGAATATTTATTATACACATATTGGCCATTTTTCCAGGCATTCTGCAGTGAGACTGTTTAAATTTGCTCCACTCATCAAGGTGTATATAATGACACAGAGATGGAACAAGAAACTTGGGGAGAGGGATGGTTAGTTTGGTTTTGGTCTTTAATTTAGGCATCAACACAGCACTTGACTTTGAAGGGAATTATCCCACTAACATAAGATCTAGCAAAGGTATTTCAGCTATATCACATCCTAAAAGTGCATATTGTATAAATGTAGACAATGAACACAGGGATAGAAATACATTACTGTTCCTGATAGTTAAATGTGTATTTTAATGTCTGGTTTTTTTGACTTAAAATGTTAAGTGTGTACCGACTACATAGCAATATAACACAGAGATATTAAACTTCCCCCATCAGAGTTCTTCTTCACACAAAAAATCTTTTAGAAAATAATTGTTCCCAAGGAAGTTTGCTCACATAATTTTTTGAAGTCTTTGCTAGAGTATAGCTTGTCTAGGAAATTTAGAAGAGCTTGGAGATCAAATGTCAAATTTATGTAATTTTGAAATCTTACTTTTTAATTTTAATTTCCTACTACCCATCCATATTGCTTACAATAAGAGTATGTGCAGTAACACAAGAAATTAAAAATTGTTACTGAAATACATGAAAACCACTTGTGAGATGTCATACATCTTAAGATATATGCAATTTGTACAATCTCCATGCAGCCACAGAATTCAGGTTTCCAACATAAATTACTCTGTGACTCCAGAACTTATTTACAATAGTAATAGAAAGCAATTGCTGTATTTTACTTCAACATTACTACATAACAGAATATGTTACAGCACACTCTGCCCTATGCTCCAGCATAAACCTTCTGAAACCATCACAAGAGAAAAATAATAATTCAGTTTTCTCCAATTCCTCCTTCTTTCTGCCTGAATCAAAAAACCCCACAACAAAATCATATCACACCAGAAGAATTGATGAGAATTAATGCTGGAAACTCAGACATGGATGCACTTTGCTCAGCTCTCCCACTTACTTGGCCCCACAGTCACACTGTTCAAGGGTGAGATTGCCTTACTTTTAAGAGGTTTTTTCCAATACTTAGATTGCTATCCAAATTACAGTTTAGTTTTACTGGTAGCACAGTATCTCTCTCTCCCAGCAGCCAACCCAAGGAAAGCAGTAACTCCAAGTAACGTGTTTCACATACACAACTTTCTCTTCATTTCTTCCCCAACAGATCAAAAGCTTTAGACATGAAAAGCAATGCCCCACTCACCAGCCAATTTTCAGAGTTCAGCATATGGCTAATCAAAAGATCATCCATATAGATCAGACTTTCCTTTCTAATTGTAACATCTCACTGAGCCTTTCTAATAAATATTTTAAATTCATTAAACAACCTTCCTAAAGGTATCACCTTGGGCATTTTAAATGCTTCAGAATTTAAAATGTGAGCCTGCCTTAGAGTTAGAGCCTAGTTGTGTTTTATGCTAGCTTTTCTCCATGTTGACATTGGAGACTTTGCCAGGTGCAAGTCCACCTTGTCTCTCCTGGCTGCCTGCCATTAAGAGCTGATGCCGAACAGCAGCAATTACCATCTTTGTTTGAAGCAAAAGATCTAGAGGCAACGGATTGTCTCTGTTTCCAAACCATCCCTAGGTAACTCAGATGACTCGCTTGTTAACTGGTACCCATACTAAGTATCTCAGGAAGGTTCAGATACCATTGTGATGGGCATCTCAGCTGTGCAGAGTGCAGCCTTGCAAAATTTGATCTGTTGTCCAGGATCAGGGATAATAGCTGCATAAGAACACTCCCTCAAAGCCTTTCAGATACACAAAGTGTTCTCAGAAAGAAGGTCACTGTTTGTAGATAAGTCTGCCTATTTTGGACCTCCTGGTCCAAAAGTTGAGCATCACCAAGGCTTCGTATGTAAGAGAACAGAATTCAGATAGCAGAATCACATAGAATAATCATTTCTAGATCAAGGAGTTCCTGTAGACACCTTCGCCCAAGACCATGACAACTGCAACTGGAAAGACTCACCTCAGATTTGTCAAGGAGTGGGAAAACAAGACTCATCCCAGATTTTCTTCCCGAGACAAAGAATGGTTTGTGCTGTGGCTTTCTTTTCTAATAAAGTATTTTAAAATGGAAGATCTCAAGAAAAAGGAATCAAGTTTACTTCATATCTCCCCACCACGTGTCAATTGTGTGGAATTAGTCAAGTAGATAATATCTTATACATAAACTCTTGAACATGTTAAATCTTCACAATTTTTTTCAAGTGCCTTTAAACTATAATCCATTATTCTACCAAGTCAGGCTCTTATACTTCTGGTTTTTTGGAATCATGCTTATTCTGAAATATTATCATAAAAATCAGATAATTAGTCAAAATGGCTATGTAAAATAAATAAATAAATAAAACCTCCAAGATGTTTCACATCTCCTTTTGATTAATGCCAGGTATATACAACCAGTTTAAAGTACAAACCTTAGCACTGAGGCACAACAGTCAAATTTTGTGCTTCAGAGTTACCAGAAACATCACACTGATTAATAATTTGAGGACAAGATGACCTGTTGAATTGGTGCTTGGCAATGTTATTTCTATAATATAAAGCTAAAGACCAATCTCTGCAGTTTTTCTATGTATCCAGAGCAACTGCTTGACTATACATGAATTATTACTGAAAAAGCAACCATTTTTCTCTCTATTTCACTGCCATTTTAACATAATAGCAGTAGTTTCTGCACATACTAGAAATAAATTGAGATGAAGGGAGGACTCCGTTTCTTCTCCACAACTCCATTTCTCACCCCAATTTTGGAAACCAATCTTCCTAAGACAGATAAAGAAATATCAAACAAATAAGCAGATACAACATGCTGTTCAAGGTTCGTATTCAACTTCCACAAATACAGATCATGTATAAACCAACATGAAATAAATAAAAACACCTCTGCAGTAGCTTATCATTTTACTATTAAATTTATTTAAAGTCAGAATGGGATGAGGGGCAAGAGGGAAGGAAAGTTTTTATTACCCTAATAAGTATTGACATTCTGGATTCAGTACCTTATTCATAAAAATTAAGTTTCCCCAGACTTTAACTGTTAGAAAGTACACCATATGTTCCTATGGGTTAAGATGGACCTCTGTGAATAACTTCTTAAAGAAGTAATGCAAGGAAGAGAACATCAACAAAAGATAACTGCTTAGAGCTCTCAACCCTGCCACGGACAGTGTGGCTCAATACTTTCCCTTTTCAGCTTCAGCAGCACCAGTAATAATGCCTTAGACACCCAAACACTTCCAGAAATAAAGAGTGGGGAAAGAAAAAAAGAGTTGATGATACCACTTATTTGCCAAAGTGAAAAATTTATGGAAGTATACTGGCCTGTCTCTGACAACTCTTTACATGCAGTGTATCTCAACAAATATATGTTGAGCTAGAGGATTTAAGTCTATGTCAGATATATTTCTTTAACACAAGGATACTGCGAGATAATAACAAGGCATAGAAGAAGATATATTTAAGTATTCATTATATATTACTTACCTAGCCTTTGGTGTTTTAACAACTACTCCCTCTATATTATTTTTAGGTATAAAATGCAATGTTTAAAAGAATAAGTGTTTTACATGGAATGACTTATCTGATTAATATAAATTTATATATATTTTTAAGTGATCTGTACTGGTTAGCTTTGTTTAGATACTAGTTACAAGTTGTGCCTCATGCACTTCATCCATACATGTTTTAAATACTTGGAAAGTCACACCTACAAGTCCAGCAGTAAAATCCACCACAAAATTTGAAATGAAAAGCAACACATGCAAGGTACATGAAAGGAAGGCCACAGATGGAAAAAAAATTAACAAGTGGGTCTTATTTATGCAAATATTGGAAAAGCACTAGAGTAGTTTTGCTGTTCCATCACTTCTTACTCTACACTTAACATCTCATTTGTGCTGACAATCCTTTGCTAGTAGTTTCAGATAGAAGTCTTAAAAGATAACGGAGAGTTTCAGACAGATTTCTTTACATACATACATCTTAGTAGTAGCAAGGATCCTACACTGACTGCATTTCAAACTGTACAACAGGGAAGGGTAAAGCCTTCACTCAACCCTGGTCACAGACATGCACAGAAGCATCTGCTCTGCCCCCTTCACCAGACTTGGAGAAGAACTGTTCCTGTGGGAAGGGCTTGGCTTGTAATTGACATCTATTATTTATTGTAAACGTTTATGGCAGTCAGATAGTTTGCTTCCTTTTTAATTTACTTAGGTACCTGTGTCCTAGAGATTTGATGGGAAAGTTCCTCTCTAGTATTTAAATGGGATTTAGTAACAACATTTCTTCAACTTCATACTTAATTACCACTTCATGGAAGAAAAACTTTGCACTAACCACCTTGTTAAATAAATTGAGGATATATTCCTTTTTCTAAGCCTCATAAATGCAACTGGAATTTTCCTTGCAAACTCTTCACTTCAAAGTCAGTCAACGTGTGGCACTTGCCAACCACAACACAGGGGGAAAGAAAGTAACAAGTGCTTAATAATTATAACAAGATATGTCCTTAATTTTCCCAACATGCACGGCTGCTGCTCAAGTGGCTGTTGCCAGAACACTGACTCATGCTCTGAGAGTTCCCTCAGTGCAGCTGCAGGCACTGACATGTAATATATATTATTACGGCCATAACCAAAGAATTTTCTTTATAAACATGGAAATCAAATAGCACACCAAAGTCACTCAAGTCAAGACAGGGATTTGCAAAATATTCAGTACTGAGATAGTTCTCCTCCTTCCGCGGACACCGGTATATGGGTTTTTAAGCAAGAAAGGAAAAAAAAAATAATGAAAAAGATAGTAAGCAAATTCAAAAATCCAGTGCCAGCTTAATAAATATTGAAACAGTCTGGGCCATCTGCATGTACCTAACTCATTTTGCAGGTTTTTTACTGTTTGAAGAGATATTTGGTTTTGCCTGAAACCTGCATTCAAACAAGTAAAAAGGTTTAACAGGTGAGTTCTGATAGATTAACAGAGAATTTATGTATCTTAAGTAGTTGCCACACATCCACACACCATGGGAGGTTCTCACCCATCCTCTCTAGAGGATGGCACTTTTTCACACCTGACCTCCAGTATGCAAGCAATAGAAGCAGCTGCTCTCTAGAGAGCACACCATTCCCCAGGGTCTGTCTGCAACAAACATGCTATTAGATTAAAAATTAAAAAAATAAAATAAAGTAAGTGAAGTCTGCATTGTAAAAGATTCTTTTCTTTTAGCAAGGTATGTAAAAATAGTTACATTGTACATTAACTGAGCTATAGAAGAACTTGCTAACATTTAATTTGCTTTTATAACCTTCCTCCACACATAATATCACATTATGCACATTATAATGAAACCTGATAACACTGAAACTTGTAAGACAGCTGGGTGGTGTTCTCTGAACAGAGCTCCCTCCCTACACACATACTTTTCCAAACAGCCTTGTCTTCCTTGATTTCCCAAATACAGCAGATGTTCGCCAGTCTCATTATGAAAACCCTATTAACTGAGTGGGAGTTGTAGAAAAGGAATTCTTAAACAAAGTACTCTTGGGGTTGGGGTCTGGAGTCCTGTTCCTTGGGTTTGGCATGGGTCTGTGAAGCTTTTCGCATGGCTTTAATTTTTATTTTACTTTTTAAAAATTGAGGATGGGCTGGAAAGTGCTGCCTTTAATTCATTTGAACATCTGTCCTATAACTCCTTAGTTTCTCAAAAAACCCCAAATCATACTATCAAATTAAGCCTTAATTGATTGACAAAATTAAGCTACCTAGTTCAGCAAACTGACCATCCAGTGCTTAGGGATGAATATATCTCCCGATCAGTATTAATACGCACTGTGACAGCGCTGACACCTCAACAGTGTGGAAAGTGGTTTCATCGCATTGTTTGCTGCCTGGAAAATGAAGACTGGCAGATGTTGAGTCCTTCACTTGCCAGGAAAATTAGCACTTTCCCAACAGACATGCATACTGAGTGAAGCATCCTGTAGTCATTGACAAAATAGATCTCAGCATGGCAATGGACCGCTTGGAGACAGCAGCTCTTCAAACTCAATATGTCAAGAAAGTACAGGCAAAGTTTTCTTTTGCAGCCACACAATCAAGACTTCAGAACTGTGTAATTACCTCAACATCAAAACCAACACAATTTACTATTTACCCACAACAGCTTTTCTGAAACAAACTGATTTACAAACCTTTAGTGGTATAAATGTTTTATCATTTCAGATTTAAACATAAGGCATCTCAGATTACTATGAAAATAAACTGAACAAATCCAATTTAATTTCTAAATCCTAGGTTTTTTAATATACTTATTTGTGATGGAATGAGAAAGATGCACATGTAATTTTTCTGAACTTATCCAGATTAACACTTCATAAATTTGACGAAATCACTGTAAAGTGTTTCTTACCCGAACCCTGTTAAAACATATGATTGCTGCAGTAAGTCTCAAGCATAGTAACATTAAATTACTACCCAATTCTCTGCATTTTGTATGATTTCACTTAAAGACATGACAAAGATAATTTTTTCCACATGCAAAAAAATCATTTTCAAATATAAAGGGAAAAACAGTCAGTAAGTGCCAAATTCTTATGTTACCCATACACATAAAGACAGCTACAAAACCTGCAAATTCTGGTCCTAAGATGGAAGGAATAAAAAACATATACTTCTGATAAAAGTATTTTATTGCCTGGTCTGTGCATCTCATGCAGAGAGATGAAGCCTCCCAACTAACCAAGACTTGAGATGAATCCAGCTGGAGTTAGTGATCCCTCAAGAAACATATTTGTTTGCTGGGGTAACTGCTTGGGGACCAACTGGATCAACCAGTGACCATAGACTGAGGGAAGTTCCTGCTTTAAGGTTTTGTCTTTAGAAGACATTAACATAGAGTCATATTTAAATTTCCCCAGAACAAACTACCCTGAAATCAGCTCAAGAAATTCTTACAAGGGCCCCAGGTTTTCAGAGGATTAACTGACACCAGAAGTTTTCTACTGCCATTATGCAGCACTGAAGAGGAAAAAAGAAGCAAGAGGCATTTGGGAATATTTGACACATGGTTTTTTTAGAAGACCAATAACAAAAAAATTGATTGCAAAGCCCAAAGCCACCACAACCAGATATTGATATCCTCAGCACTACCGAGAGCTCTAAAATCTGAGGAGCTACTGCTTGTTCTTGTTGTTGGCACTGTTCTTACTGCTATCTCCAGCCCCTGACTGGGGGGAAGAAAGAGAAGGAAAGGGAAGAAAAAAAGGAGCATTGGCCCACTTGGACTAGTTTCACCAGCTTTTTCTTCAACAGGGACTAAAAGTTTAAAATTTGAATTAAATTCTGATAGTTTAGGCTCTTTCCCTTCATGGTTTTCAACATCATAGGGAGAACAGTTGCTTCTGCATGCTCCGAAGACAAGATCATTTGGTTAGATGAGTCCAAATAGAAATGGGGTTCTCCCTGGGCAGTTACACCAACACCAGTGACAACTACTGATTTGCAGCCATCCTTCAGCATAGAAACTGTGGGTCTCTGTACTTCGCAGGCAGTGTTCAACCACTCCACATTCAAGGAGTGCCTCTAAGTCCAAGCTCCCAGATAAGGCTGTAGTTGCACAGTCCTCTGAACATACCATTTCATCAATAAAAACTGGAAACAGTTCACTTAACTACAGAGATAGATTAAAGGGACAATTTGTTACGGCCACCCTGATCTGGTATTTCAAATAATCCTGATAGGTAGGCTTTTTAGTGACTGCTTGATGTTATCTCCTATGATGCCACATGAAACCCACAAGCACTTGAAACAGCACTTCCTTTTTTTGCTTTTCTGTTCATAATTGTCAGGTATGAAATATAGCTTGTCTTGGGCCAGTAAAGCATCAATATAGAATTGCAGCTACATTTGTTTCTTCTATAAATAGCATTTCATTGCAGACTGGGAGTGTTCACAGTGGAATTTATACCACTTTAGCAATAAAATGAAAGTCATGTTGTGGAAACAGCATAAAAATGCATATTTAATGACAAAGTCTTGTAAATCCTAGTCTAGAATAGTGTTGAAGTCATCCTTTTCTTGCAAAAACATTGAAGAGTGTATATACTAATCAACTTAACACAGGTCATGTGTACAAATGATTGGTATTTCTAAAGTGGCTCAGAACACATTCAGCTGTCTCAGCATTTTAGTGCTTAAGTTACAAATATGAAGCAATAAAACCCAAATGTGATTACTCAGTAGGTTCATCTGGTCACTGCTGGAGAACAGTGTTTGAGCAATACTGTTCTGCAGACAGCTCAAGTACGGGAGGTTCATGGTGTTTGATCTTCGAATGAGACAAACACGTGCCACAGCTGTGATGGAGGTGGCCTAGCAGAATCTTTACTGTAGTCACCAGTGCTGGATTCACTCCCCAGAAGTCACTTCTTCCTACTGCTCCAAGGACCCTGATCATTCCTGCTCATCATCAGCCTCCCCCATCAGACCTGATGGGGTTTTGTCTCTGTGTGCCAGGTCAACAGTAAATATTTGTCACAAATTCAAGCATAATGATTTCTGCACTAACACAAGTATTTCAAAGTTCTGGCAAGTAAAGAAAAATACCCAAGAACACAAGAAAGGGCACATCAGAATAAAGAAAAGAAAAGAAAAACAAAAAAAAACCCCAAACACATAAAACTCTTCCTTATTTATCCATGGAAAGGGAAGGAACTATTTATCATCAACTCCTATTTACTACCTGTTTTCTGTCACATTCTGGGAATAATAGGCAGCTTTATTTTCTCCTTTCTCTAACTGGTGAAAGAAAACACATGGAAGAGGGAGAAGTATTGAAATGCTAAATAAAAAGTCTAGCAAATAAGAGGGTACAAAAGGACAGATACAAAAGGAGAACAGGATGTAAAGCTTTGCTTCCAGAAAATATATTAAAACTTTGACTTTGTTGCCTTCATGTGAAAACTGAAATCATGTAATTTTAAAATTAGATTTTGCACATCAATAAACTGCTTTTGCCTAGACATAGACTTTCACTTCATGTACTGATTTTCCGAAGAAAAAATAATAATCTGAAACCCAAGAAATTCTCACACAGGTATCTTACAGCTCTTTTCTTCCAATAAGCAGGAAATCCAGTAGAGAAGTCTCACTGAAGACATTCCAAAAACGTGTTGTAAACATCCCAGGGTTTGACTGCAGGTGAGCACTAAATGGTGGTGAGGATCCATGCTCACCTCCCTTACTTCATTTAAGGGAATACCAATGACACGGACTCACAGAGCTTTGCAATCATTCCTGATTACTAGAGGCTGACCTGGATCAAGAGGTCTGCTATAAATAATCTATTTGTTTAATTTAATACAAGGGCTTTAGGAAAGGGAAAGATGATCCAAACAAGATATTCCTCAAACTTCCTCAGGGTTTCAAGAAAGTGCCAAAAAGCAGAAAGTGCTGATCATATATATCATCCAAAGGGTGATGCATATTTAGAAGGTAACACCTCTCTCTTCCCTCTGTAAACACTGTAAGGTAAGACTGATATCGAATCAGGGAACTCTGCCTATAGCAGAGGAACCAGAAGGAGTCTCATGGAACCCAATGAACCTGAAGGAATCAGAGATGCCCTCAGGAAGACAACACTAAAATAAAATATTCTTGCTATGAATGCACCTTTACTACGGCAGTGACCCTAGCACCAAAGTTAATATAAGCAGGACAAGTGTCTACAGGCTTTTCTAGACCCTCCTCTGCTCTGCAAGACACTGACCAGGTTCCAGACAGATGGAAGTCACCAGCATACAGAGGAGCAATAACACTATATACTTTCACTGGCCAGAAAACTCAGATGGACTCAGTAGCAACGTCAACTCTTCCACAGATGAACAGAGTCTAATATTAATGGGGGTATCAAATGGGAAAACCTGCCCAAAAACCATCACCCCAGAGCTACAGCAATAAGTTCAGAAGGGTTGAATGGACACATGAATCTATCAAAGAGGATTACATGGTTTTATGAGATTAGTATTGCTTTCCTGATACACACAGGAGAAAATAAAAGTACAAGCAATGCAACTTTTGATTCAATTAGTATTTGCTTAACACTTTCAAAAATAATTCACCTTACATTTCAATAACAATTTGAAATTTACTTTAAAACATGCTATATTTTACTCAAGTAGTTGAAATTTCCAGCATGAACTTTCTGAAACAGCAAACAGCAGAGTTACACACCTTGAAGGAGTAGAAGAAATCACTTATTTAAAACTAGATAGACCAAAGGAACAGACATGCCTCAACACCACAGCTCCAAAACTATTGAAAGCTCTTCCCAGAAGAAATTTATAAATTTGTGAAAAAAATCATTTAGTATCACCAGAAGGACTAGCATGAATTTTGTAAATTATTTACCCAGTCCTCATATTGCTGGAGACAAGGGAAAGCTTTCTGCAATGTCAATACTTGACATATTAGTCAGTCTTTCACTTTTATGAGCCTGCTCATGGGTTCTCAAATTTGATGATCCATATTCTTGAGTCCATTGAAAACGTGACAATCTTGTCTACTAATATAATCAAAGCTGTAAACCTTGGATCTCTTTTTAACAGTATCTTTTTCTCTAGCCACTCCAAAAGCAACCCATAAAGAGAATCTGCGATTTAAATTTGGAGCTGTTAACTCATTGTAGTTATTGGCAACAAATAAATACTACAGCTAAATGCATGTTTCAGTATAATATTAGTGTCTTGTCATTCATTCCACTATAGTATTTTCCATTTATCAATCTGTTTCATCTAAGTAATTTTCAGACAGAGAACGCAGCAAGTCTCCTCTCTTTGAGAACAGTTTTGTCAATAACTAAAAGGAGCAAAACTTCCTTGCTCTCTTAGTTGGGGAAGGTGAAAAGGGAATGAATAGTCAAACTCTTTCCCTGCTCTCTATCTCTGCAACACAGAAGGGAAGCATCCACACAAAAGCCTCTGTGAAAACAGGAAATGCTGAGAAAAATGAACAATTTTCCCATGATTTCCCTATTGAAAATGTGCTTTCCTATGGAGATATGAATTTAAGAGCTCAGAAGGACAACTGGTTGACCCTGTCCTTGAACTCAATAACACTAACAACCATCTTTTGCTTCTCTTACCATCATTCAGGCTTTGTTATGCAATCACACAATTCAGGGTCCTCAGAGCAGGACAGAGAATTCAAGGACTTTTCCTTTTGATTATTATTTTGACAGTTTTTCATACTGGCTTGAAATGCTCTTTGATGTGTGACCATCTCCTTTTATTGCTGATTACAACAGCCTACAGACAAACAAGGTAAAAATTTCTTCTATTTCTGTAAAGACTTACACAAAGGCTCTATACTTAAAATGGCAAGACTCCCACAGACCTGTGAACTGCCACAGGATATTCCTCTTCATATGTTGAAGTATGGACATCTTCTATTTCCTGATTAGTTTTATTTCAAAGACAATTAACAGATCTTAATTTGGTGGTCTCATTAGGAAACTTTACATATAGAGAGAGACAAATGGATGTTAGAGGTAGGAGACAAGAATAAGGGGAAAAAAAGGAAAGCATTTTCCTTGTATCTTTATCTCTCTTGCACTATAAAACATAATTGACAAACCTCTCAGGCCTGAACAGTGACCATGTCCCTGGTTCAGAGGGAAAAAAACACCATTAAAAAAAGGCTACTTTGAACTAGGTATTAGGCCTATTGATATTTCCTAGAGTGGATACAGAAAGGAGCCTATTTTAGCATCCCTCAGGTCACCAGAAAACATTACGATTATGTGCCTCCATACAATTGAAGCACAGATGTAGGAAGAATATTGAGCTTTGGGGGATAATCAGATTTATTTTTTCAATAAGTAGAGCATATTATTTTCAAGTGGTTAACTGAGAATAACTCTTGCAGAAGTACAATATAACAGTAATTATTCTGAAATCAATGGCACAAAAGGGTTCATTTTAAATCATATTATGATTGCTGGATTAAAGTAGTTATTATATAATCGGATAGCAATTACTCCACCTTAATAATTTCTGGGTTTCTAAGGGTGAAAGTGATAATACAAGCTACAGCAGGTGTCAAATTTTAGACTTTGTGAAATGAATATTCTAAAGGCTAGAAAGAAACAAACTTATTAGCATATAAAAACCACAAGCATAGAAAATAACTAAAACTATAAAAATACTTCACCCTCCTGCCTTGAGCAGACATTCAGAAGCAGTTCACTCATGACAAAGGACTTTCAACACGTGGTCTAAATCACAAGGAAGCTAAAGCATCTCATCATCCTTTCTCCCATGAAACTTAATGGTTTCCTGTATAACTAACTAACTTTATTGTCTATGACTTGGCCACCCCTTTACCAGAGCAAAGAAACAAATCTTTAACAGCTCACAGATTTGCAGGACACCTTAGAGATGTATTCCGGAAAATATGTCCTCATCACACATGGTTATGCTCTAGTTCAAAGTTATGCAAAATTCATTTACTGCAAAGATAGCCTCAACCATGTTGTTCTTTCTGGGTTTCTTGCTTCTTTATCTCATTTCTCTTTAACCTGAATCTCTATTCTTTTTTCTTTAGTATCATGTGCCTACTGCTTTTTGATCATATCTCAAAGAGCTACTATTTTCCAGATCCCACCAAAAACTTGGCTCAGAAGAGTTACAAAGAATATAAACAAGAAACAGCCCCCACAGCAACCTTCTCCAATTCCTCCATTCTTTGGAGTAAGATAAAAGCCTCTGTGATGACTTTTATTTATTTCCAGCTCCTGAAAGATATCCATGCTAAAAGACCAAAGCAATGAGGTTTTTCCAGATTCAAGATCCTGTCCATGAGGCCCTAGATACAGGAACCAAGGCTTTGTTTCTAGGTTCCTTAAAGAAAAGATTTCATCCATACCTCAGCGGACACCATTGGTGCCTAACAAGTGGAGCAAGAAGGTAGAACTAAATACACAGCTTCTTTATTATTCTTTAAAACACAGTTCTCTTTGTGGAAGAATATATTGGTTTATATTACAAACTAAATGGCAAGTTAAAATAAAGTCCACCTACTTTCTAAAGGGCAAATATTTGAGATGTGCCACTGAATAAAAAGTCCATTTGGTAAGGTAAGTAGACATTGAGGTTCAATATATACTAAGGTAAACGTGCAAAGTTTAATACAGTCAAAGCAAGGAAAAAGGCAAGTCTCTTTTTTCAAGATACCTACGTATTGATTGTAGATTTACTAGATATAGTTCAACACACTAATTTCTGCACAATCCTATCAACACAGGGTAACACTGAGGAAAAACAGACCTTGAAACACAATCAGGCAGTAATCTAAGCAAATGGATCTGTCACTAAATGTTTCTGTAAGATTGATTTCGTTCTGCGAAGATTTGCGATAACTGAACAATTACGAGTACTTCACAAAAAACTATGTTATGGAGTTTAGAAGTGAAAGCCATTGATGTAGGGAAGATTTTATTAGAATCTAAAGAGAAATGACATCTGAGAACATTACAATCATAGAAATCAAAATATGAAAGATGAGTGACACAAAAAGTCATGGAAAAAAAAAATAACATATTTGGATTTTCTTCTTCAAAATAAGTACTCTATGACCCATACAGAACAAAGCCAGCAACTTCGTTTAAGGTGGCATGGGACAGTCTTGATAGAGCAAATTGACAAATTTCAAGAGAGCACATGGCAAATCCACTAGCCAGTTGTAAGAAAACTCCAAAGTCACAACCTTTCCAGTAACAGCATTTGGTCCCACCAGTGCCAAAATAGATGCTGACCAGAAATGGTCCTAAAAGCCCTGCAGATACAAGAACTTGGAATTTTAGCATAAGCCCTGTAATTACTAGCCCATCCCAGTGAAAACCCACTCTTTAAGCAGGAGCCACAGTCAGACTCCTGTTAACCAAGGACGGTTCTTTCTCTTAACATTATTCAGTAATTGGAGTGCACCCTTGCGTATGAGTAAGCAGGGAAGAAAAAAGTAATCCCCAAGTCTGTGATTAATTTATGATCCACAGTGTGAGACTTGTTTATGCTGGTTTGCATAATTAGAAGCACTGTTATTGGTCATAAGGAGTCAGCTTTAGATTCTAGCAATGCCCATGAGCCACAGCAGGTCTGCACATACAGTGTCAAATCTCAGTCCCAAATCTATCACTGAATTCAACAGGCACAGGATAGTCTCTGCTATCCATTATCATCATGGCAAAAAACACTAATAAAAGTATATCTCAGTGTGCTTCAAACAGGGAGATACTAAACATTTAAGCAGTCATCAACAGTACAAAACATTACAGTAGCATAAATAAGTCCCTTATTATTGCAAAGGAGTATTAACCATTCATCTTTCACCCAACATTTTTCAATTTCATCTTTTTGCCTACTTTCCATAAAGACAGCTGCTATGTCTAATACAGGCTACCCAATTCCTCCTTTAGCTAGTCTCATGATGAGTTTACACTTGTTGAAGACCTACAAGTATGATGTAGAGCTCTTTGGAAACCTATAAGGTGCTATGCAAACCTGGGAAGTAAACTGTAAGACTGTATTAGAGGTAACTTTTCTCAACCTACACTGTTTGTATTAAGCAGTTGAAACATCAGTATATACCGCAAGACAAAGCAGGGAGATTTCCAGCCAAATGATATTTCTCCATCACAACTCCCCAAGAAAAGCACTGTAATACATATAGTGATACTTGGAGAAATAAGTTAGAGATAGTACAGAATAGCCAGTCTATTGAAAAAGTTCCACAGAACAGGAAGTTTTATCAGATCTACTTGAGCAAAATAGATTTCCAAAGATCAACGGGAGCTAGATGCATCAGCTCTTCAGTGTTGGCGATTTTTGAAATATTAAACCAAAAGCCTTAAATGAATATTCGTATATTCCTTAGAAACTGAAAATACTAAATATAACTAATGCTCTTTCACTAGAAAGAAAAGCAAGTTACACAAATAGTCGATCCTGCAGTTCTTTAACCACTTTGTCCATCTTATTTAGAAACTCTGGGAGGAGGGCTGCTGCGCCACTAACAAAAGTTATGGCTCCCATGTTAACACAGGTCTCATCTCAACAATTGTGCTGACTTGTCTGTCATGCCCTATGATAAATGCTTGCGAGACACAGCAAAAAAGTTACTATGAGAAGAAAGAAATATCGGGCGACTCCCATCCATGCGCAACTTTAAAACCAAAAAACCCACAAGCTAGAGAAATTGGCAGCTGGTACTTCGGGTTGTCAGCTGCCAACAAACTGCATTGTTTTAATTGTTGGAAATGATTGATTATGCAGCTGAGCTACTGAGGTAGCTGAACAATTTCATGACAACACAAACAATGGTAGTGTCACTCATTCTCCTCCAGATACATGGTCAGATGGAGGGAACAGTACTGTTTTGCTGTGCTAAATTACAGCATCTAGGAGAATAGATGACATTATTTTCCCTGTTACTAAAGTTCAGTGTTTGTTGTTACATCCATGTGGACATCCGTTACCTGAACCAGTGTGTATCGTTAGTTTGGAATTACAAGGGAAAAAGAATAATTATATTATAGATATGGAAAAATATACACACACGATCACACAAACTCTGTATTCTTTGTGTTTCATAGTTTTCCTGTTACCATAAGGATTCTGCAGAAAATTCAAAATGCTCAAGACAGTATTGATCAGGAAGGCAAGTCTTGCATCATCTTGAACCATACAGAGAGGAAAGGTTCCCTACTATTAAAATAACAGGGGTGTACTCTGTTTTCCTCAGAGAATTTACTTTGTTCGGATCAATACAAATTTGGAGGATCTGATAAGCAGGAGGAAAGCAAGCTGAACGTCTTCATTTGTTTATCTTTCAGTCTCTCAGACATCCAAAGCATTGTCTATGACTGTTTTTATATCTTTTCCAAACAAGTTAAATGCAAATTCAAGAGGAGTAAGTACTAATCCAAGAATTCTGTCTTTTCAGGATTTGTGTTTTTTGGTGGTGGTGGTGGTTTGGGGTCCATCATCACAGGAAAAAAAATCAAAAAGCTACTCAAGCATGTTAGCACTCATTATCTCTGTAGAAATCCAATAAAGT
>JAOXNG010000042.1:7552540-7570952 GCA_028566535.1 Scolopax minor
TTGGTTGCATGAATGCTGTCAACTGGTCAGCAAAGCTGAGAAATTCTATTATCAGCTTCTGTTGGAAAGGTTTTCCTCTCTAACATTAAGTCAAAAAAATACAATCAATTACCCCTTCAATTTTTTTAAGAAACTTGGGATTTCTCCACATTTTTAACAGAAGGTGACTGCAGTATCTCAAACTCAGCTTGCATTAGCTGTTAGCAGATTGTGATTTTTCCCTTGGCAAATTGAAGGCATCTTTTATTTTAGGAACTTAAAGCATCTTCCAGACATTAGTTCAGTAAGTCTGGCACCAGCCCTATCATGGAGAAAAGCAGTGCTGTCCCCTTTCAGGTAAGCCATGGACACATTCAGTGCTTTGCTTAAGGCCAGAAGTGAGTCATTGGAAGAGCCATGATGCCCAATGCATCTCTCATGCTGCTGCCATCATCAACTCACCAAAATAAAAGGAATGATTAATGATAGCCTCTGAATTTATATTAGAATTTAAGGAATTCATGGTCTGTGCCCATTACATTATGTAAGTTTTGTCTAGTTATAGTTTATGTGGTTATTGTTAGCTACCCAGTCTCACACAACTATTTTTTTCTTTAGGGACAGTCTCCAAAGATTTCTCCAAATATATTCTTTTAAATGCTAAGATAACTCCAGATTAACCTAATATACATCTATGGTGAATTAGTTAAAACCAAAGCAAATGCCATGAAAAATCACCTAACAACAAAGCCTTTGAGGGTTGCCATGCCACAGTGCACACAGTTCAGGTGCCGTATCTTCACATCACTTAAAAGCTGCAATTACTCACCAATGTGACCAAACTTCATGACTTTTCCAAGAGGCTTCATCAAGATGGATTTTTTTGTCTTTTATCCTAAATGAAAATTTTAAATGTACAGCTGCCATTTGTATAAGAGATATGTTTATGGATCATTTACTTATACTGTATGTTCTCTTATCCTTTCAGCTATAAAAAGTAAATTGTTAGTTATGATTCATTGGTCATACCAATGCAAATGCTGCCCTTTAAATATGGCATGATTAATTTAATAGTTTGCTTAGGCTGCAGGAAATTACCCAGTGGAAATAAACAAATAGTTCAATTCCATTGGAGTTTCACATTGTTTTTATAACACTTACAGCAACGATATAAACAGTCAGAAGTATCTCAGAAACATTTTCAGTAGTAATTGCCATACATTGCTATTAAAAATTATCCTAATTCTTGGTCAATTATAATAATATTAAATATTTCAACAGAAATAACATTGCAACATTTGCCTGGTAGTTTCCCAGCTTCCTGATGTCGTGATTTCCAAAATGACTAGGTATTTAGCTTGTTTTAGAAAGGGTAGGGTGAAATATGGAAATGAGTCCAGGGCACATAAAGCAGCTCAATTAATTTTCACAGGTGAGTTGCTGAATGGGAGGATTTTGAATAGAACTTGGCTGCAGGGGGAAAAAAAAATAAAAAGAAACGGCATCACCCAAATCCATCAATCGTCACACAGGTCCAAAACACTCTGTTGTACCATTTCATATTCATCATCTATTTGGGGACAAGCAACTCATCACTCTCTTTGTTCAGTGAGAAGTATAAAATAATAACTAGATTATCGAGCATAGTTTCAGGTTGCTTTATAATATTTCTAGGGCAAAGACAGCAATTTTTTACATGGAAATGCAATGTTAGAGAGGCTCTGAATGTAAAATTAGCCATGGCACTCTGCAATTTGGCTGTCAACAGGGAGGAGGAGATGCCTCCTCCAAACATTGGGCCGCTCAGGATTTTCCTACAATACTGTAGAAGTGTCCCGGCATATATGAGCTGTGCAAACGCTTGATGTGACAAGTATTCTTGTCCTCACAACCTATCTGCAACTCCATTTGGGGATTTTTTAAGAGACTACAATTTTCAAAAGGTGGCTCCACTAAACAACCCCTACTTCAAAAAACTGACTGGAGGTGACTTACTAAATCTAGAAACGCAACTTGCATTTGTCACTTTTTTTGAACTAGGAAGGGCTGGCTGAGGTTACGACCATACTGTCAGTAACATCAAATGCCACAGCCAGTTCTTGGAAGCCAGACCTGCAGAAGACAATAGAGATGCCTTGGGAAGGCCACAACAGACATCAGCCACCTCCTTTTAGCCAAGGCCCCATGTGCTGCAGGTGATGCTCCTGCACTAATGGACATAACACATGCTCACTCATCACGAGGAACACCAGGAACAGCCCACAAAAGACTTGAAGTGGTGGGTCTGCCTCTGCAATTGAAGAAATCACTGCAGGAAGACTCAGGCTGGAAAAGTGCCATGAGCCCACAGTTACAGCTACAGACAGAGGTCCAAGGAGAGGCCAAATAACCCATTCCCGTGTCAGGGAGATTCAGGCCAAACACATCAAGCTTTAATAATGAAACACAGGAACATCTACTTTGATTTATCAGCTCAGGTTGTTGCTTTTCATTTAAAACAAGTTCAATTCTAATCTTTTGAAGTGTAGGAAAAGGTACAGCAGCAACTTAAAAATCTATAGGGTTTGACTCCTTGGCACATGATATGATGCAAAGAAACAAACCTGGTTGCTCTCACTGCATGTCTCCTTTTGTGAAGTCTGAAGAAGAAAGGACAGAAGAGAGAACTGCTGAGACCCTGAACTTGACTCAGTGCTGGAGGTCAACCTTCTCACCACTGTTGTATCCTTCCAAACCCAGACTAAGCCTCCTCTTCTCCCCAGTGAGCACAACATATGGCTTTGCTCAAGAAAATCCCACCATCTGAAAATGAGGTTGCATTAATATTTCAAATCACATTTAAGCATTAGTCCTTAAAGAGAGTTTCCAGTGCACTTGTCTCTGCATACTTAGAAAGCCAGCGTTAAGACTGCTTTCTTACCCTGGCACATGTAGAGACACATCCCGCTGTGCTCTGGCAGCAGCAAACATCTGCATTGACCCCTGTGAACCACCACTCGATCCATCTCCGACCACACCTCCTGCAGCTCAGAGGACCTATACGGTGACTTGGGCTAAGGCTTCTCAGCTGAAATGAACTGCGCTGAAGAAATTTCATTGTAGAGAAAAATCAATTACCATTCAGTATAAAAATAGAAGAGCTAAATTTTCTAAAGTAAATTATTTGCCCTTTATTAATCACCCGAGTCTAATGCCATCCTTCCTTTAACACTTACCAGCACTCTAATGCAGCAGGGGAAAAAAGTGTGTACGGAGACACTGTATAGAGTCTGCAGCACACGTTTTGTCCATTTCCATAAATTTAAGACTTCACAGCATTCTCTGAAGATCTTACCAAGAAATAGGCCTTTTTATGTAATCAATTCATACACCATCATACCCTGTAAGCTAGAAATATATATCTGTATTATATGCATCTCCTAGCTCAGGCAGTTTTCCAAAAAACCTTTGCCATGAATTTTAACAAATTAAGTCATTTCCAAAGTAGAATATTGCCTGGAAGAACAACTTAATCAAATGAGTATAAGGTCCTTTAGCTTAACTTCATAGTTTAAGAAATAATTTAACCCGTCATCAGGTCAGCCTGAAATTATTCATGTTTAAGGCTAAAATTATTCTGAATTAGCCTTAAGTTAATAATACAGTTGACAAAGGTTTTCCAGTCTCCTTTTGAGCATAGGAAAGAAACCCTAGAAAAACTATTTCAGAATTTTTAGTTTAGCTTTTTTGTCTTGGCATTTCCTAGAGGAAAAACAAACCATACAAACACTGTCTTTGATTTGCTACATTTCATAGAGAAATATGTCATTAAGCAGTCAAAAAAAAAAATCTTTTTTGCATCCAGAGTGATTTATACTATGCATGCTTATGAGAGGTACATCTCTAGACATCATGTACATTGCAACAAAATCCATATGATAAATTATACTCATCATTCAGCTATTCTGATCACTTCTGAAGATACTTTGCCCTCAATAGTTCATTTTCATCTGAACTATTTCTTATAATCTACATCTTTGTGCTTCCAGCAGCTGCATAAGAACAAAGCCCTGCTTAAGAAACATTTCTTTGCAGGACATGTAATTATTAAATTGGGTTGTAATTACAGATCATAAATTACAGACATTTCTTTAGAGAGAAAATACTCAGAATGCTATATAGAAATGCAATGCCTATTTTTGAAGTTAATCTAAAAGCCTTATGGGTTAAACAAAGTTTTATACAATTTTGCATCAAATCATGACTCCTGTATGAATTGCGTCCAATTATTTTTAAGATGCTTTTAAGCATTATTGTACACAAATATTACTTCCTATTATAATATATAAAAAGTCAACATATGTCACATCTGTGTAGCACCAGCAGACATAAGAGCTGTGCAGTTCGTTTTTTCTGTAGGAGGAGAAACAAATGGTGCCTCTGGTTATATTCTTTCTATAGAAAGATGGACGTCGGTATACAGCCAAACCCCTCCAGGAAAGCCTTAACTCTAACATAAGCACACAGCTCCCAAAAAGCAACTATAAGCCAAGAACAGATTAAAGAGATTAAAGCAAGAAGCAAACATTTGGTGCTTGATCCAGCTGAACTGGTATCACAAGAGTAGTGTCCTTGCAGCATTCAAATACTGTACATTGAGGAAAAAAAGCAACACCACAATGTTAATTATCTGATCAAAATAAAATGTGATGGCTAGAAACCAGGAGCCAGAGCCAATGTGGCATGTAGAAAAATGAGTTTTGGCTCCTGACACCTTAGCAGGAAACCCAGCACTTTACTTTGACTCATTGCGCCAAGAGCATGAATGGTTAGACTCACACAGGTGTCCATGCACACACCTACACTTGGCCAAGGAACGGGCCACCCTAAGTGATCCTACCAGGCCATACAAGACCCATTTGGTCTAGCCAAAGGACAGAAGCCTGAATCAGGCTTTCATTCACTTGTCCAAAGACAAGTTTGTGATGCCACAAGGATGGAGCTGCCCTGGCCAGGTGGAGGGCCTTGTCTGGGGTCTCCTGAGTGGGGGTCTCCCAGCTGCACAGCTCCTCCCAGTTGAGTGAGAGGAGCCCATCAGCCCTGTGGTACAGCAAGGTTCCTGCATACTCCCAGCTGGGTTAATGACATTTTTGGAATCCAATTTTGCTAGGCAGTATGAAGGAATCCTGTTAAAGCGTCTTTATGATGAAAGTGAAAAAAAGGAAATGTAAAATGAAAGGAGGGAGAGGATGCAGCGCGCTGTGTTTGACATGTATGGAATAAAGATCTAATAAGGCTTTGTCTGGGGTGGCTGGAGAAGGGAGAAAAGCAAAGTTGGCTCTAGTAGACCCCACACCACATCCCAGATACCCTAATAACAGAAATGTTTGCAGGATAGCAAATATTACAGTTCATAAGATTTTGCTGCCATCTTCTGATGAAAAGACATTACATGGGTAGAAATGCAGCTGCTGGGGTTTAGGCAGCACCATGTCCCCTGTGCCCATGAATACATGCTCCCCCATGGGAAATCCAGCTCCCCAGCAGCCTGCTGGTCTAGTTTGGATAAATTATTTAAATTACTGCTCACATTTCCTGCTCCAGACTTCTACTTTCACAGGCAGAAAACCACTTTATACCATCACATTATGCTTACTAATAAACACGTTACTAATCATAACTTCTCCATGCTTCAATTTCCAAAGCTCCTTGGCCACCTTAAAGTGAGGCTGCTGAATTTTTTTAAATTTTTTTTTCCTACTTTTTTTTCTCTGAAAACGGGTTAAATATTTCACTGTCTCATTTAATGGAACATTTTTCCATTTCTAATTTTTGAAAAGTGGGACTTTATATAATATGCAGAAAAATCAGCCTACCACTAAAATATACCTCTTATGAGGATAATGAACAGCCCACTTCTATTTTGCATTACAGAGGCACGAGCCCTGTTCCCTTCTCAAATGTAGCATGTGTGACTTCAGACTAAAACTTATACAAAACAGTCAAACTGGAGCAAGAACAGTTCCCTTTCAGTGTCTTGATCTGCAAAGCCTTTCTGTATCTCAGAAAGAATTTATGTTTTTCTATGCCACAGCATAAATCAGATCTTTCAATTTCTGTTCTAGTCCTATTTATTTTCCCCTCACTCCCCATTCTTCATTGCAGATGAAGTCAAATGAAATATTCCTTTTAAAGCCACTCTCTTTTGCTCAGTTGAATGTCACACTAATAGCACTTCAGCATACATAATAGGGCCACTGAGTTGGGTTTTTTTCCTTCACTACACTTAGGATAAACTTTAAATTCTCTTGTGAGTACTTCAAAATTATTAATAGCGTGTCTAAATGTGCAATTTAAAAAAAAAAAGAATTAAAAAAACACGTATTACTTATGTTAATTCTTTCCTCGCTATACCTGGATGTCAGTGACCACCTACATTTACCACAGGTGCAAACAGTCTAAGGTTTGATACTCATGAAGCACAAAGAAGTACTGTGTTGCACCATGAAGCCCCCTAGCCTTGATCAGCAAAGACAATAACTTTGATTTATGAGGTGGACAGGAGAAGTAACTCTGTCTCATGCACCATGCAGTCCCTTCCCTTGCAGGGGAAGAGCAGGGGAGTTCCTCTGGCCTGATATACAACAGTCACTCCTGGTTAACATCCCTTCCCAACCTCAGAACTTAAACACTAAGCTAGAGCAATGCATTAATAATGAATCTGTGCTTTTCAGTGGGGGGAGGGAGAGGAATAAATTAATTATTTACCATCAACTTTAATCATTACACAAACTGGAGAATACTGACAAATTTTTTTGGCCATATAATAAGCAAAAAGCATAAAAATAAGTATGTAAACTTGTATTTTTTCTTTTAATTTGAAGAAATCTATATTATAGTTTATTAGAAATTAATAGTACTTTTGATAATATTATTGCATGTAATGATGATAATGTGTTTCTATTTGATGGCACTTTAAGGCTAACTCTATGGTTTAGGAAATTAGTAACTGACCACTTTGCCTCCGACCTGTGATTCCTGTTAGGCCAGATTTGAACGAGCATCTTAGAGATTAAAATCTTTCTCAGTTGCCCATGGATTCCTGCAAGCAGACAAATGCTTACATTATAAAGTACTATTAATATTAATTGTAGAGGTGCTTGATTAAATGCAAGGAAGAAACAGTTTTTTGGAAAACTGTGTGTTAACACCAAGTTTTTTTTAACATGCACATTTTCAGTCCCAGAAAATATTTTTCTTAAAATAAGATGGAGACATAAGAGTAGAGGTGATCTAAAAACGTGTCCAACCAGCACAGTGACTAAAGCATCCCCCAGCAGAAAACCATGTGCCTAAATCAGACCATACCTCTGGAGGTTGGTTTCCTACATCACAGGTTGGATGCCTGAGCAGGTCTGTGCTACTATGGGCAGCTGTCTGTTTGCAGAGACACTGTAAAAATGGGCCAGCTCTGCAGCATCGGGGAAAAACCTTCTGGTCATTACAGGTGTTGCTGGAAGGAAGAAGACCCAAACAGGAAGGTCAGGTTTGCATTAGACCAATGAAGATGGACCTGAACCTTTCTTCTATAGCCCCATCAAGTTTTCTCACTGTGAGATGTTACAATAAGTTCATTTTTCAGTTTCCATCTAAGGTGAAATTTTCAAAAATACCAATTATTTTCATAGGACAGAAGAATGTTTGTGCTTCTAGACAGTTGCCTTCTGGAGGGCTGGATGGGAAAGCCCAGGCAGGATAAACATCCAAACTTCCTTTTATCCTTGCAGAACCCCATCCATCATCCCTCTCCCTGGATTTCTCCTTCCAACAAACTCTGTATCTCTTTGCCCCCTTATCAGTCATCAGCTTACACACTCATTAAATACAACCCAGACACAGTATTTTAAAGGGATTTCTCTGTGCTTTCAAAAAAAATAGGCCACTATCAATGCAATAAAGTATATTTTCAAATACCTGGTAAAAATAGCAATTAATTTTGGAGACTCTGTTCTGCTTTACAGCTGTTTTTCCTTGGTAATTGTGATAATGCTTTTCTGAGCATGGTTCCTGACCCCAAGACTGACAGGCATAAATTGCACAGAGTTGGGAGAAATTCTCTAATCATGAGAAGAGTTAAGAGCATGAAGACTTACATCTCTATTATAAATTTGGGAAAGATTAAGGATTTTTTCCAGCCTTATTTCTTGTGATTCTCTGAAGAAAAGCCCTGCACATTGTCTGCATACTAGTTGAAATCAATACAAAATGCACTCTGGAAGTTGCATGACTTCCAGGTGTACTTTAGTCTACCACTTTGTGCCCACTGGTACTATGTCCAATTTCTTATGATTTCTTCACCAGATACAATCTACAATCGACACCTAGGGATTTGTCCTAAGCTGGGATAACCTCTCATAGAATAAATCACCATTCTCTTTTCAGTAATGAGCTCCACAACATTGAAATAAATTTAAAATGATAGAAACAATCAGAAATCCATAATATCCCATGGTTCTCACTGAGATTTTCTTCCTTCAGCAAATCTAATATCATCTAATTTTATAATGTTTACATGTTATACCATGAACTTGCCCAAATATCAGAAAATGAGACTGACACTTCAACAGAAAACGTTAAACAGATGACTTGAAATCCATCAACTTAAAATGTAATAGACTATTTGTTACGGATGTGGATCGCAAACACTTCCTGTGTTCATACGAGCGCACTGCTGCACAGCACACACATTCTTAACTGGCTTGCAACTGATCCAGAGTGGTTTAATTTAATATATTTATTCTCATGCATAATTTATTGATATTTCTTACATAATTGCTACTTTTTTTTTCCTTTTAAGGAAACTAATAAACTAATGCTTTAGTTCACCTGCACAGAATGGTTAGAGAATTTAGGCAATTACCTGGCAACAGTGCCCAAACCAGGATGGCCTTTTTCATTTGAGCTTGATAGGTTAGGCTTTCTATATTTTGATTAAACACCAATTTAAAGAATCATATTAATAAAATAACCCATTAACCGACAACCTCAATTGAACAAGCAACATACAAGAGATCACAATCTATCTGCAGCCCTCTGCATTATGATGTCCACCTGTGCATAAAAACATCTGTCCACCGTGAATACACCCAGCAAGTCACAGCTAGTGCCTTTGAGGACGAAAAGCATTAGTCCTTGCACCAGTGCAGAATGAGGCCACAAATTTACCTGTCCAAATAAACCTGTCAGACAACGAATACTTTATACTATATACATTGTACTCTGAAGTAATTATCTTCATGAGACCATTTTTGGATTGCCCACCCACCCAAAAAATATCTTCTATTACAGTGGAAGAGATTGACTTTCCATGAATGATGTTAATTCTTAATCAATCTGATGAGAAAGCTGTCACATCTAGAAAATAGATTAATATTCTGAATTTAAAAAAATAATAATAATAGTCCATGAAATATTTATATTTCATGAGATATATATATATATATATACCTCCCAGCTTTCAAGAATACAAATAATCAAGAATACCATGGTGTTCTCCTTAGGGAACATTTTGCTTATTCTTGATCAAATGACTCTTAAACTTAGTTTTCCATAACAAAATATTTCAATCTCTGCTTGTGCTGTCTTTAAGTAGTCAGAGACTTCTGTCTTGCCTTCAAGGATTCAAGAAACTTGCAAGCAAATGAAAAATTCATTAAGATTTGAAGACAACCCACTTGGGGAACCATAAGACACGACACCACACATACCGTGTCTCAAAGTGCTCAGTGGAAATACCAAGCAGTAGGCTTCAAAAGAAGCCTAAATCAAGATTCACTGAAAAACAGAAAGACAGGTGATCAAATCTGCTGCGATAAATGTTAATGAATAAATGATAAGCAGAACTGTTTACTTCATTTTCAGGAATAAAGCATATAAATGAATCCATTGACTCTCAAGTCCCATGAAGAAACATATGGCTCCAACCTAATAATGCAAATGTGTCCATATTTTGAAGCAATTAAAAAGCTGACATTATTAGATGGCTTGCAATTTAAATAAAATGCATCTTCTATTTTCACCCAGGGCTTTCCGTCTAAATCTATTACTTCTTATTCTCCATATTGCTTGTTAGTTGAATCCTGAAAAAGTTTTTAGGACTGCTGTGTTCAGTACAATTGTGGCACAAATGTGGCATGTAATATTCTAACACTTTACATGTGATTATAATCTTCTCTTACCTCCTTGTACTAGCTAAAAATCAGCTGCCTGTATGAATATCAAAGACTCAATCATGTTTTCACCACTGTCAGCTTCTGTTGCTGATGTCCACAAATAGAAGTTTCTCTGGGGTTTTGCCCACTCACCTTCATGTCCCTCTGACCTAACAGCTGAAATGAGCCCAAACGGATATCTGTGTCCCTAACCCATCTCTTTTCTAGTGATGCCTTCATGACTGCAGAGAACAATTCTGGTAGAAAACGCAATGACACCAGAAGATGTTATTGTTTAGGGTTCCAGATCATAAATAAATATCCTTCTACAATTAGTATTCATTTAAAGATGCTGAACTCCACCAATACATACAACACAGAAACGTTTCTCATAAATTCATGGCTGCCTACTATGCCTTAATCTTCCAGATCCTCAAAATGCATTCTAAAAAAATCCTTTTTTTAAAAAAAAATTTTTCTCTAATTCAGAAATAGAGGCCTTTCGTAAAATTGCAGTGACACTACCACAGTGTTTATATCATGACAAATGAACACAAGAGACAAAAAACAGCAGCCAGAGGCTAAAGCAGAACTTGTCAGGATCAGTCAATGCAGCAGAGAGAGCTTGTTGGTGCTGTGGCATTACTCCCTTGTCCTACAGATTCAAAGTTTCAGGCAGAAATTAAGGTAATTATAGTAATAAAGAACTGTAAATCTATTGCAAGTTCACAAAACTGTAGAAAAATGGCAAGTTTGGGGAAAAATGATCCTGATGACTCACACAAATGTGTATATTTATATACACCATATTTCAGATGTACCCAAAATGCTTCTATTCATTCTTGTTTGCCCTTATTTCCTATTGCTATTTTCCTGTTACCCAAAGCAGGAGGGTCACCACATCACACTCCATTCACTGAGTCATCTCAGGCAATGCAAACATACATTACGTATTGAGTGCACCTCATGTACATTATGCTGAAAATCTGAACACAAAAGCAGTCAGTATACATATTAAAAAAAAAACATGTAGGAAAGGTAGTGGTCTTATAATAGCACAATTAATTACTATTATTTTTAATATTACTAAAGCATTATTAATGTTTCTCAATGACAGGCTAAGACAAATGAGTAGGCTATTATTTTTAAATGTCTTGTCTGGAACATTGAGAAGATGATGATGAATAGATGTTATCAAGTGTGTAAAAATATAAAGTCTTATAGTCCTTACTAGTTAGTCCTTAGCTATAAGGAGAAAATAAACTTTTTATGGGTATTCACAGTTAATGAAGTTGCCTGCACAAGAAAAATGTGCATGTTGTTTGTGTTTGATGTATCGCTTCTTGAGGTTGTAGCACAATGTAATTTTACTGTTAAAGTTCTCCCTAAAATAAATCACCTTGCAATGACATTTAAATAAAGACAAAAAGGCTTGAAATTAAGAAAAAGTCTTCATTATTATTTTTTTGTAGTAGATTAATGGACATGTAACACAACTAAAATCAATAATTCCATTTAAAATGTAAAAGAGAGTTTATTTTCTCCTTTACCTGATATCTAGTGTGCTGTAGATTGCTTCTGAAAAATATACCACACAGTAAAAAGTTGGAAAGGCGTTAGCATTAAGGCACTAAAATTGCAAGAGTTTGGATTTGGGGGCACTTCTTAACAAGCACTTGAGCATACTTCTCAGAAACTTCAGTAACACAGATAAAAGAGAGGGCTAGTGTTACGCTATGGAACATTGAATCAATTCACAAAAATAGGTCTGAAAATGAAACAAACTCCACAACGAAGCCACATCTAGCCAGCCTGCAAGAACCAGAGCTGCAAAACACTGTGGCCAGCATCTAAAATCAATGGGATCAAGAGTTGTGCAGCTTGAAACCACAGCATAGCCAAGCTCACTGGACCACAAATTACTTTCAAACAATATATGTTCATCAAAAAGGTTTCTGTTATTTCTTCTGCATCAAATCACAGGAGTGATACATCTCCAAAACTGTTATAACAAGTTCACTGAAAGGAAACAGGCACTGAAGACTACAGAACTGGTTACACAGAGACTTAAAGATGTGAAGGTGATGCTTGTTTCTCTTCTTTTAATTTTGGCAGAGCTCTGGAGTCAGTGTGCAAGGAAAAAAATCATAGAGGAGACCTGAATAAATGTCCCTGTGTATGTTCCAAAAGGAAAAAGCATAACAAAGAACATTCATCATACTTCACATGGGGATGGGTGGGGGGTCATGATTTGGGTCATCATCTTGGGTACCAAAATGCAGCAATTAGCATTGTTTAACCAGCATAGGTCGCTATAGAAATGCTACTGAAAATTACTGCAACTCTGAGCAATATCTTGTCTTGGTTTTACACACAGTCAAGCACACCAGTTTTCTCTCTATTTTAATTTATGACAATGGCAAGAAAATTAACTTTCATTATTTTTATTTAAAGTAATTCTCAGAACAACCCTAGTTTTCAGGGTGTCTGGTAGACTTTGTGTATGAAGTTCTCAGGCCTATCTAGTTGTGCTGCCAGCAAAAGGATGAAAGGGAAAGTTCAGTTGCTGGCGACACAAATTAAAATGGTTTCCTGCATTTGAAAGGATGTGGATTTTTATACTAGATTGAATTTGACACCGTATCACTAAAGTGAATATAATTCACTGTGATCTTCTTGCCATTTAGAACCAATGGCCCATTCATGTGTAAATGCACAGAGTTAAAGAGAAAGAAAAAGCACGACAAAGTAAAGATAGACTATAATGTCATCTCTATCTAAGCAATCAGTTTCATTGTGTCCCTGTGATAAAAGGAAGAGTAAATATTAAACATAAAAAGGATTACAGTTTTATAGTTATTGAGGAATGTAGCTTTTATTACAAAATACATTCGGCAGCTATATTTCTGTGAGTGCATGTATATCAATCCATATTATATGGACCACGTGAACAGATTGCAAAGGCTAACTCACTGCTTAATACCAAATCGCACCTGCTATGCAGGTAGAAATTAAGCATCCCTGTAAGTAATAATTTTAGATGATTTTATACAGGTCTGCCACAAAAAGATCATAGACCAGGATGGGAGTTTGATCAATGTTGAATATAGCAGTGAAACAGCATCATCAGCTGTGGATTCCAGGTGTCTTCTGAACAAAAGAGTATGATAAAGGCTTGAAAAAAAAGTCTTCCTCATATATCTTTTAAGCCAGAATCCAAATCCTAGAGTTAAACAAATCCTACAGTGCTAAGGGAATAAGATGCTAAGGCATGAAAAAGAATGAAGGGTCAGTCCTCAAATAAAATAAGCGTGGTGGGACAGGGCGTAAGCAATGTCTGGAGAAAGTGCCATGCCAAGACATAAAAGCAGAAGCCCCCAAGCTGGCATGTTTCCAGCATGTTATTTGCATACCCTGGCCCAAAGATATTTAGATAGCAAAGTTTTGACCCTTTCTCAGTGCTTCGGTATGAAGAACCCTCAAGTCCTTCCTGCAGTGAAGAACCTTCCACAATGTTGTCTTGGTAAAAAAAAAGAAAAGGAAATAAACAAGATAGGGAATCACTATTTAAAAAAAAAAAAAAAAAAAAAAAAAAAGTATAATGGGCTGTAAACAAAATCTTCCCACTCGCTTCAGTGGTCTTTAGATGAGGTCCGAAGAGCTTTATCCTGCAAATACTTCCCAGACCAGGGAAGCTCATTAAGGTACTAGGCATCAGCTGGTGGGCTGTTTATAATCATTACTTCTCTGTCACCATTTATAATCTAGATATGATTTTATAGAACAGACTGGACTGTTCTCTAAAATGTGCAAAATGGGTGAATTGGCTAACAGAGGTACATATTACTGTATGCCTCTGCCTGAGTAGTATTGCCATTCACTTTGTACAGTTGTAGATGATTACAAGAGTCATTAAGCAGCATAAAATCATGCATGCTGACTAATTAATGTGGAATTGATTCTCGTTTTAGTTACATTTTTTATGCCCGTTGAACTCCACCGAAATCAATAAAGTAGAGGTAAGATCAGTAAAGACTGTAGTAGAACTGATGTAAGTTAAGTTGAAGCTTGAAGTTGAGCTTAGAGTTTAATGAGTAATAAAACTCTAAAAAACAGAAAAAGAAAAATCAAACTTCCAGCTACATCCACGTATTTATTGTAATTGTACATGATTACTACCATTCAGGCAATTTTCCTCAACATTAGCGTTCATGCGATGCCTTATAAAATTCCAGGGTTCACTAGAAAAGTAATGGAAGTATTGAGAGCAGCGTGAACAAGGATATAATCCCAAAAGAGTTCAAGCTGAGCCTTCTGAAGTTTCTATTTTTTACTCCCACCACAAAACCACTCCAGCTTGACTAAATATCTGTGTTTCCAAAATTTTTTTCCATTTTCCAAGCATTGGTATCTACATCTCCTTTCATTTCCTGCCTTCAGCATTCAAACAGACACCAGTTCTGTCCATACAGATCTCAAGTCTGAGTTAGGAAACTGTAACCCAGTTTAAAAGGTTAAAAAAAAAAATAAGCAAAAACCAACCAATGAACCAAAAAATTTGCAAGTCTACATATTAAAACTTTATTCAAACAATGTTTCTTTGATTTGCTTTCCTTCTCCTTTATCCCACACACTTCCCTACTGCCTCTACCAAACCATGTTTTCCAAACTTCATCTAAAAAAAAATAAATAAATCTTTTTAGCTATCGTGCTGTAGCATGTGAAGCTGAGCTAACTGTCATGTCAGATTACGTGATGTAACATAACACAAGTTGATAGGCAAACCTGATATGACACCCCCAACTTGAAGAGATTCACTTTTCTTTAACCATGAGCCAGTGTCACACTTTCCGCAAGAGATACATGCAATAAATTTGCAATCTGTTGACTTAGCCCCTGACCTTTTAGTGACGGCTTGAAATGAATAGTGCCAAAATCATCTGCCATGATTGCCTTGTATTTTTTGACAATAATTTTGCTGATGACAGGATGCAACTATTGCCGTGATGAAAACTAACCTGTGCTTTACAGGAAAAGGAGAGTTTGCCTCAGAAGTGATTGTATTAAACAGTCTTAATGATTATTAGAGCTGGACAAACGTGGCTTTCAATTCCAGACTTCCATAACTATTTTTTTAAAGAAGAAATATTTTCATAAAAATTTTAAATTTTTCTGACATTTCTATGGGGAAATGCTGATGTTCTACAGAAAAATAAATAACAAAGAACTGCCCAATTTCTGAAGGCTGTGTTTTTTTTCCAAGAAGGCATTTTCTGTGCATATATTCAGGGTAGTTTAAGTTCAGATTTCCATCAAAAATTAGCCTCAGTTATTAGGCAGAGATATTAGACAGGAATATTCCTGTCAAACACTTTCCATGATAACCACAGCAATATATCAAGTCAAATTCTCCTTAGGGCACACACATCTTTAAAATGGAAACACACACAGAACGAGCTTAGTTCTTTTATTCATCCTCCCAGTCTAGATAATACGTAGGAAGGTCTTTTACCCAGCCTGTACACTTGTTCATATATAATAGTTCCATAAACTATATTTTTGCTAAGGAGTCCTCTGAAAATTATTATAGGCTGCAAATGGATTCTGTGTAATTGGTCTAAAGAGGTTTCTTATTTATTCTCTCAATTTTTATGTTTAATATGAATTATCTAACTTTAATCTTTGCAAATTATATATGAGATTTTAAAAAATCTAATTTTTCCTTCTTCTTCATCCCCAATAATCAACATTATTTTACTTTAGCTGGCAATTTTGTCAGCGAGGCTTGAACCATGATGGATCCTTGCTTATTCCATGAAACAAACAGCATGAATTTGTCTTGCTGTAATGTCTGTGGTATCAAGCAGTATTTAAGACCATCTACTATGGGATGGCACACAACACTATGGGATGGCACACAACACATTCTCTTAATTCTGCAATAGGACCTTATGGCAAGCCTTACTCCACTAGTTCTATATGTTACCCACTTAAGCTTGCATCAGTGGAGAATTTCTTATTGGTAGCAAGCTGGATTTTCATTAAACAGAAAAATTTTAACTTTTTCAATACAGTTCTGTTTGACTGGAAGCGTGGATCAGATTATATCAAGAGTATTGCCAAAAAAAGCCAACAATAGTTTCATGAATTTTGACCAAAGGTACATCTTAGGGTTTGTTTAGATTTTATTGCATGTAGCTAGGTGACCAGAATTATATTTCCAAAAATCAGAACTGCAGTCAGTATTCACAGGAAAATATCTCAGAGGTTTTTTTTCCTCCCCAACAGCAGCTACTGACATGCATACCACCAGCTATTAGTTGTAAAAATTTATGACAATAATAAAATGTTTAAGTCAGCCTTGCTTGTAAACTGCAACATAGGCTGGAGAGCTGGAGAGCATGCAATTTAAATTCAGGATAGCGGCACATGGATAGTTACTCTGTAATAATTCCACCAATTAATCACGAACCAAACAGTGCCCCTTGCTGTCTATATTTATTTCTCTTCACATAGATGAAGTAACAGACACCAGTCTCAGCAACAGAGCGCCAAAATCCCATTCAGTTTGGGTTCATCTCCACTTCTGTTACACACTATTTATGTACAAACTCAGCAGATTAACCATACAAACTGGTCAGAAAGTGTTGCTGGTGTGGGAGCTGTGATTGAAACTTGGATGCGGCTGCTCTCTGCTACAGTCCACTAACAGAAAAACCACATTTTCCATGCAGAGCCAGGAAATTATTATGACATCTGGGTTTCATTTGGGCATCTTCAAATAACAACATTCCAAGCCACTCACAATAACTCCCAAAGAGTTCACCCACTCGTTCTTCATACCCCCTCTAGCTCTCCTGCTCCTTTAAAATGCATTTGCATCGATTGCATTGCTTATATTAGGGAAGAAGGTGGTCAAAGTGTGAGCTGACTAATAAATATAATAATAATAAATACAAATAGAATAAGAACTCTGCACTCATAAAGTAGAACGCCATGTACCACACTTAACCCTACTAGTAGATTAACATTAGACAGCTACTATTTAGTGAAATACACGTGTCCTCCAGGAAAAAAAGCAGCAGATAAATGTTAAATGTAATAATTATGCCAATAAGACAATGCTACAAAACTTCTGTTTACTAACCATATCCTACAGACAGCTATGATCTACACCCAAGTGCTGCCACTGGATTTATTCTAATGGAGCCCAGCACCCACATGCACTCTGCTCATGCCAGCAGGGCTTTACATTGAGACCGGGAAACAGCGTGCAGGACCAGAGAGAAACATGCTCTTTAAGGGCAGCTTGTGAAGGAGGCAAAGGGAGGAGTGATGATGTAATGGAAATGCATGGACATTTAATTTTGGATGCATTTATTGCAATCTTTGATGGGTCAAATACCACTTAGTGAATCAGATGCTCTGAGTCATCCCAAATAGCATCACAGCATCAGCTGGTGGCCTGTAAGAAGCTTCTTCTACAAGATGGAACTTTTACCTCACTAAGTAACCTACATGTTATAATTGGTCATTTCTTATTTTATCCAGCAGAGCTCTTTCAGTCACCTGATGCTGTACAAAGTTTCTAAAAAAATCAAAGTCATTGTACCCTACTGAAACAACTATTGTGAGATAAACTTTAATATCCAAAGAGGTAGATTTCTATATGGCTAGGATATCTTTTAGATGCTTGATTAACTCAAAGTTATTTTTCAGACTGTTTAGTTGGTCTTAGAGGAATTTTCAGTGCTGTGAAATTATCCAAAGTAACAATAAAATAAAGTTATTTCCATTTTAGGAAGCAAATCTCCAGGCAGAAAGGCAGCTGCCTAAATGTTCTTGCTTCTGTCTTAATGTAATGAGGACACATTGATCATCTGCAACTGCTTACACAAAAGAGCTTTCTGTCTTCATGGCATTGTAAAAACCCCAAGCTGGATCAGACAGATTTTTTTTTTTTAATAAAAAAAAATAATCACATTTAAAACCAAATCTGTGCTTCCCTCTGCACTCTGGTGGACAGCAGAGAATCTCATCTCTTGCACTATATAAATCTGGAATAAAAAGCTTTGGCACAAAGGAAAATATCTGGATCAGCCATTCTCCTCAGCTGACAAATCCTGACTTCCCAGGGCACTCAGCCTCCCATTTAAATACCCACAGGGTAGGGATTTGAGAAGCAGAAGAGATTACATGCACCTGCATCCCAGAAAGCCAACTGTATCCTGGGATGCATCAAA
>JAOXNG010000042.1:7583277-7593972 GCA_028566535.1 Scolopax minor
GGCAGCTCACTCTGTCTCTACAAACCCCCCTGCAAAAACTGAAAGCAGATTTCAATTTCAGGCTACTGAAAAGGCAGATCTGCCACCTGTGAGCTTACTTAGAACAAGGGTGGTGTTATTTTGGTGTGACAATTTTTGTCGGGGAGAATAGAGCAGGGAGGAAATCTCATGTCATGATAGTGACCTAATAACTCAACTCTTCTCTTCATCAGTTTTCTTCTCATCAGTTTTCTTCTTTGGGATTTTGTTTGGGTTTACTGACCTATTGTCCCCTCTGAAATAGGTCAGAAGCCTTTTCGGCAGCACACCACAACAGCTACCTTTCCACATCCTAGACCAGCAGAAGTGAACACATCCCCTGCCCGCAGCTTCTGTCTCTATATTGCGCTTGTACTGAAGCTAAGCTTTGACATATCTATCTGCCTTAAATTATTAGACTCCTTTGCTTCTACATTAGTCATTTTTTTCAAAGATAGTTACCTAATAGTGAATCAATGTAAAAGATGGCCACTGAACTCCAAGGAGCCTTACTAAATTTGAGTTTCTAATAGGAGGTATCAGCAGCAAGGGCCACTTGTTTCTAATCATTGCATTTTGCAGAGCTTGAAGAGCCCTAATGTTAAAACAAACTCTTTTTTTTCCTCCTGTGCATTGCCCACTTACAGACTCTTCCAGCATGAATGCGGGATGTGCTTTCACACTGGATGCCAAATGCCAGTGATTATTCAGCTTTTGGAAAATATTCCTAATCAAAAGGAAATAAATCACTCTTTGATGCGATATTGAAACAAAAAAATAAATCAACAGTCCTCAAGAGCACAATTTTTTTCATCAAGCCTCAAAGCAGCAAATCCAAAAATGTCTTAATGTTGCCTGCTCCACTCCCAGTTCTCTAAACCATTGGGAAAGACATCACGAACCCCTGCCAAGGAGTGGAAATCTGAAATTTTGCTGCCCTCCAGCAAATCCTTTCTTACGGGAACTACAAATGAACTTGGTAGCATCTCTTAAAACTAGGCCACTGAGTCCCACCAGGTAGGTGGCCACAGCACAGCTTGACTTGCATGGGATATTGGAAAGAGCAATGGGTCTGGGAAATCTAAATTCAAATACTGAGATCACTTAGGAAGGTGGATGGGTTGGTATTTGGCCTAGAAATCAGATACAAGTATTAGATCTCTGTTTTGGGAGGGTTGAACCAAGCACCCCAGTACTTTTCCTGGTCTGATCACATTTAAAGTGTAACATCAGACATTCTGACAAAAAAATCATTCTCTTACTAGTATTTTGTATTTTTAAGGGATAGTCATGAACTCCATGCGTGTGACATTAAGTGTTGTTTTTATTTACATTGTGAATTAGAGGATAAGATGGTAGAGATAGAAAGAGAATCCTGGACTGACTTCCAGGGCTATATTTTGCTGTTACCAATATGTGTTACTTACCACTCATCCATAATTTGGGGAAGCAGGGTGTGGGGTAATATTGGAAGCGTAAGGCTGTAAGAAAGTCCTGGAAAATTTCTCTCTGTGAGAAGAATCAATTTTCCCTACTCTCACCCGGAAAATGTTCACTACACCAGAAAGCTGACAACCAGCATTTGCTAAGCAGAAAAACCTCCTGTGCCAGTTTAGCAGGCAGGAAGATGTGTCTTCCATGAAAATATTACAAATAACCTAGAAATCCAATGAGTGTACCTTTCAGAAAGGAGACAACCTTGTATCTGTTAATATGAAACCAAACTTAAACTGTAGAGTCAGGACCAATTTAAGTAAAGACCATATTATTTCTTGAGCAAGGTCAAAACTTGCAATTAACCATGAAGGTACTATACTTTTTTATATGCTGTCAGTTTCTATGATAGAAATACGCCAAAGCTGTATAGTTCCTCACTTATTTTACTTACTATTACACAATTTGAATGATGAAATAAGGAACAACTGCTTAACGTTCATCAGCTTTTATCTACATCCTGATACAGTATGATTAAACCTGAGAAAATTTTATACTTAGAAGTCTGGTTTTATTTAAAAGCACAATGTGTATGGGATTTCTTGTAGTTTAGCATAATTCTGTGGTAACCGAACTGCATATTTTCTATAATTTTGTTTTCACTTGGATAAAATATTCTAATAGATGAGCAATCAGAATTTAATAAGTTCTGAGCATTCAGATTTTTTTCCTGGTGTGACCATACATGTGAAAAAAAATACTACAGTTTCTGTTTTGGTATCAGCATTTATTAAAAGGAAGGATTAAAAAGAACTAACAAGAAGAAATTATCATTGCTTATCAAATAAAACTGTTGTATTCACATATTTACTAAAATTTATCTGTTAAATGATTTATAGTCAAAGATCATTTTTTATCATTTTACCATGATAAAAAACAAACTATCTTGAAATAGGAATAACATTATGGCATGACTTGGCATTCCCACTGAAGGACTTATGACTGGAGAATTTAATTTCTTGGCATTGTATATTTATGCCTTTACTCTTTCTGCATATCTAAATACAAATGTCTTCCAGACAACCCTTATGAAAATAAGAAGGTGCCAGTTGGCTCTTTCTGTGAAAGCATGAGCTCTACTTTGGTCTCTTGTAGGATAAACCATACACAAAACAGCAATGAACATGATTAATCATCATTATGTTTGTTATCCTTTCAGCAGGCTGGAAAGGAGAAAGCACTTTTGACATCCAGTTGATTTCAGTTATTATTGTAGTAACTGGAGGCACCTCGACAATTTATGGCCTCTCAGTGGTTCCTGTCACAAACCCAATTCTACAAGGGCTGGTAGACCTCACCAGCTCCATCCCGGCTGCTCATCTGCACACAGTCAGCTGCATCCCTTCTTGCCCGCCACCTAGAAGAGGGTGAAAGGCTCAAGTTTGCCTTTGGCTTTGGCATCTTTCTTCTGTGGACATGGCAATGCGCGTTGTTTAAGAGACGGGATAGTTAAAATCTTGGCATATAAGCCTTTCATGGTTTTTTTCTTCTTTTTGCCATGCGTAGCAATAGGAAAAGGGACAAACCAAAGGGGAGGGTTTCCAAAGTCTCATGCAGAAGTTCTAGACAAAGCCTTTGCCACTGTGGAAGGGAGCTGGGCACCACTTCTGCTCATCAACAGGAGTGATGTCCTCTGTCAGGGGCACAGCACTGCAGGGTGTCATAATACCAATAATCAGAGAAACAGAAAGAAAACTGAATATCTGTGGGCAGGTTTGAAATTTAAACCAAGGCAAAAGGGAAAATATGATGAAGATATTATAGTATTCTGCTTGAAATTTTGTTTCGACTGTATTTTATTGTAATTGTAGCTAAACGCAGCACTATGCTACGTCTAGTATGAAAAAGGTAAACAGGCAGAAGAAAGGAAGGACACACTTTGTGTTCCTTGGAAATAAAACACAGAGAAACAGAGCAACCTTACAAAACTGTTCCTTTCCAGAGACCACACACAGCAAAATTAGTTTAATTAGCCAATATCTGACTTCTAATTGACAGCCCAGCAATGCAGTCCCTAAAACATACAGTTTAAGCTGAGTTAGCAAAGGAACACTGGTTATTTTCCATGGGAAGATGTGCATTACAAACTGATTTGGTGTTTGCTCATTCTGTGTTATTTCTCAGCCAAAACAATCTGAGCTACACCGTTTCATCACCCTTGTGAGCAGAGGTACAGAAGCTTATTGTCACAGCCCTCTTTTCTTTTCAGAGAGGCATGTGATAGCTGAGAAGTATTAAAAAGTGGCACATCTCTATCTAGAGGGTATCTTTGTGTCACCCTTGTATATTCAAAACAGGTTTTATTTATTGCTGTTGCTTCTTGACTTTAAACTCTCTGGAATTACCTTCACTTTTTCATCTTAAATACAGAGTAAATTGAGCCTCTGAGTGGCTGAACACGTCTGCACTTCTGCCTGAACATCTCCTGAACTCAAGTGAGCTGTCAGAGACTGAAAAAAATGGGATGAAACCCCTCAAATCTTTAAAGACTTCACAACTCTTCAAATATTAATTGAGAAGCAAGTAACAGAAATTAGTTTCTTGGTCCATCTTGGGAGCAAGAACATATTTTGTGGGAAAGACACTGCAGGGATGCGCTTCATCTGGTTTCTGGGTCTGGGCAAGAACATACTTAACTTCATAAAAGAGGAGCCTAAACTGTGTAAAATATTTAATTATTTTTTAATGGTGTATTTTCTGCTGCTGTTAAATGAACTGGAGATGTGAATATGGTTGGCTTCTTATGCACACCATAATTACAGCTTAGACTAAGCTGTATCTCCCTGTTTCTGACATGACAATAAATGCTGAACGATGTAGCAATTTAAATATACTATTTCTCATAGTCACCATCTTTAACATGTATCTCTAAAAAATCCTCTTATTGATGCCTGTTGATTTTCTTCACTAGGCCTCGCTCTGTATGCAATCTCAACTGAAGTTTAGGTAGTACCAGATATATAATTGAAGACTTATCATGAGACAAGCAGCAAACATTTCTACCCGTGTGACAGCTGGTGGAATACAAATGCCAGAACTGTCCTCTTTTATAGTGGCCTCTGACAAGGTTTATTTATACAGAAGAGGCCTTAGCAAGTAAATAAAGATATAAAATCAGAGATAATCTTATTAAATAAAGTGGACCACAAAAGGTGCAACACAAATAGTTAAGCCATGACATCTTTTTACTATCGTTTACAGTTATCAGAGTCCATTGTATTGTTTTTCTTGCCCTGGTTTCTTAAACAAAGAATAGCTTTAAATAACAGCTAAAACTTCAAATTTTGATCCCACTGAAAAAGCTGGAAAGTCCTCACCCTCACTTTAAAGTAAATGTTTGATATCCCAGCAGCCGGCTAAAGTTCAGAGCCCAGATTATGGAAAGGATCAGACTAATTGTCATAATCTGTCCTCTAAAAACAAATAAATATATTCCTGAGAACATATGACTGTGGTTTTTCAGAAGAAATGTTGAGCTTTCTTTATGCAGTCCCACTAATCTATAGAAGCACTCTCCTAGCATGGGATTCCTGCCCCCAGGAATTCTCATTGTCCCCAAAGCACGAAGGATTTCGCCCAGGAGATGCAAAGGCCAGGTTTTCACAAGAGTTTACCACAGACCTCTAAGGATCTAATGTAGACCGTGTGTGTTTTTGGTTTGCTTCTACTTGCTAAAGTTACATGGCTGTTCAGCTAAACTCCAGCTGTTTTGATATTGATACCATATATCAAAATATTTTTATTTTGTTTTGAGGGGGGTCACAGGACAGGAGAAAATGAAACAAAAATGATCACAGTAAAGTATAATAGAGGTGTTCCGAAAGAGGAGCATCAACCTAGCTGATGAAGTTTAGGATCGAGCAACAGAGGAATACAGAGATCCAAATCAATCCATCTTATCAAATGTTATAGCTGATTTAAATTAATTTTAATGTTGTTTTCCTAAAACCTACCAGTACATGAAATATATCAAAATTCATCAAAAAGAAAATAAAACTATCTTCCTAGTAATAAACTGATACAAATTCCAGTTCTCAGCAGCAGCTGAAGTCCAACAGAGCTCCTCTGGAGTTATTAATATCTTGTCACTAGCCAGACCATTGTTCATTAAATATTCATTAGCCATGTAGGAGATTTCAGCAGGGAAATATTGTGAACATTATGTTAAGCAGACAATACTTCAGTGTTGTCTCTTTTTCAGAGGTTATTCTGTGATGTTTCTAGGCAGGCAGATTTACTCTGATGAAACACTGCTACTAAGAAACTGGTGAAAAATTTAGACAAATGGTGGTATCTGTATTTTAATCTCTGATCAAACAAGCGGTTTTGGTATATAGGAACCTGTATGCATAAATATAGGACTACATTATTTTGTGTTAACCCAAGACAACTGACAACAGCCTCTTGTCTCCAGAGATACAAGACACTGAAAGATGGATAGTAATATTGGCCTTACATGCAGAGCTTCTACGAGTGGTGTTTGGGGTTATAATGTCAGAGAAATAGATATGGTAAATTCTTCCTGAAAATTACCTGGAATTTTGGTATTTTTTTTATCCATTACTGCACTCATTTACAGCAATAGTAATTTAATAGTGCCCAAGATCATGTCTGCTGGAAGTACTTTGGAGGCTCACAGACACATCTCAGCCATACGATCCCCCCCCTTTTCCCAGCTCATGGGAGTATATACAAATTGTCTGAGCTTGAAGCCTGGTTTCAGCACTAAGGATAATGGGAAATTTGGACTGAAAAAAATATAATTAGAAAACAATGTAGTGGTTGAATATTGAGCCAGAGGTCTCTCGTCCAGTTTTAAGGGAACAAAAATATTCAGTTACAAAGGGCACAGCTTGATTCTGACTTTATCAAAATACAAGCAAGATTAATGAAAATTTAGCTTACTGCAGTAATTGCTTTTCAGGTCAGGCTGATAAGAAAACAGAATTGTCAGAAATTCAATAGGAAAAACATAATTCTATAATATACTGTAACAGAGTATGAACTGATGCCTACCTATCAACTGTGTGAGTCTAGAGGTATTTTCACCTGGAAGTTTATTTTCAAGGAATAAGAGCATTAGGGATTTATACCATTAACTTTAATTATGAACTGTGAGAACCAAGGACGCAAATTAGAGAATCTGAGCTGTCTCTTCCAGTGCCTAAAATGTTTTTACATTCTTTCAGAAAAAAATTAAACACAAATATCCCTCAGGTTTTCATCCTGGAACATGGTCTAATACGGAATGCTTCAATCTCAAATCAGCATGAAAAATGAAAACACTGATTCATTTCTTGGCCAGGCAGCTTAATCCTAAACTATAACTGCTTAACTGCATGGTTCATGGTGTGCCACAGCCTCATTTCTCCCCAGGGGACAGGCTACACTGCTCGGGTACTGCAGTCACATCTCCATCGTGACCATCCCCTAGCCAAAGCCATCCAGGAGAGTTGGGGGCCAGACCAGAGGGACAGCCCCCACACTGGCAGGTATAGTTGAATGCCCCTAGAGAGATGCTGATAGAGTGCTTCAGTCTACACTTCATTTTAATATTTATTCAAGAAATATCTTCAGAAAAGTATATTCCATCAAAAGTTTATTTTCTGCTGAAAAATCAACCAAACAGCTCCTAAAAAGAATTTTTTAAAACTGTGGATCATCCATTAAGTCTAGACCATTTTTAAATGCAGTGGAGTGGTGAATAGACTTAGCCCTTAGGTGTGACATTTATCCAGAGCCTGCACAACACTCGACCCTTTGCTTGCAGCAGTGGAACTGGGGGCAGCTTTTCCACCCCTTTGAGAACAAGGTGTTAGTGTGGGGAGAATCCCCTTGCACCCTATTTGTGAGGCTTCAGGCTGTGTTTACACTTTTTTTTTTTTATATATACAACATTTTAAGTGAGTGCTCACATTGCAAAATCTTCCCCTGAGCTTTTGTGTTTTCTTCCCTGTGGGGTTTTCTTTGCTGTCAATTAACACCGTGCATTTTCTGAGGCCCGTTAAATAAAGCCATTTTTCCTTCCTACCTTGATGGATTTCTGTTCAATAAACTGCTTTGTCTTGAGTGAAAGCACTGGTGGAGCACCCTGCACAGATTTGTCTTTAAACAGAGTTGACTATTGTCAGGGAGACAGAGATAAGCCAGGCTGTCGCCTAAATACTGAGCAATAGCATTAAAAAGGGCACAAGCCAGAATGAAAGGTTCATGGTGAAAAATACACTATTCTGGTTTCCTGTCAAATAGTTCATTTTTGTTGTGCAGATGTCACATTTTTCACATGTGGCTTTATAATATTTTTATGCACAAGAATCGCTGTAGTTGCTTGCCTGTCCCTGCAACCAGCACGATATTTTAGCTTTGCATGCATAAACTCACCTTCTCCCCTTTTCATCAAAACTATTATAGTAATGTAAAATGTCATGTCAGTAAGAAAAGTTTGCTGGTATTCTCCTAATTATGCAAAATCGCTTTCTCATCACTCCGTTTACCTCTGTTAAACCTCAGTTTCCAGCTATAATTGTTCCTTTGGGCTACCCGGAGAGGTGGATGCTGTGAAGCTGGCGGCTCACGTCTCCCTCCGTGCTGTTCCTGCTCTGATCCCAGCATCTCCAGAGCCCACAGAAGAAATCCTGGACTGGTTTTCAGGTACAGAGAAGGTGACAGCAGAAAGTAGCTGTACCCCTCACTGTGTGTCCCCCAGCACACACAGACACCCCCCCACCAGTCATTTGTTGTCCTCAGAAGAACTAGTAGCAGAAAGGAAGTGATCATTTTTAGTTTGCTAAATCAGTCAGACTTGGAAGGAGGATAAACAATGCCAAATCTGTAGTCCCAAGTCTTTCTTCTGAGGGAGGAAGGAAAGCCTTTAAAGTTCACCAGCAATAAAGTCGTAAAAAGCAATGAATTAACAAGAGTATCTGGCAATGGAAAGCAATAGCTAACATAAACCAACAGTCCACAACTGAATTTTTCTCTATTCTATGCACACAAACATGTTTAATATGTGCTGTGTGATTGCAACCTTTTATTAGAACAGTTTTGTCCATGTGGTCTTTTAATGAATTTGAAACATTATCGAGGATACCTCTTGTACATGACAAATGGAGAAAGCTGGCTGGCTGAGGGCTTCTGCATTGATATAAATGTATTTTTACACTGTTGTTGGCTCAGTCTCAGGCTTTGCCATCTGTAGCAGAAAATATTTCATGTGAAGTAGGCTCTTGACTGTGGTTAGATAATAAAGGATTATACTGAAAAGGTTTGTCAGCAAATATCTGCAAGGCTGCTCCAACCGGCCTGCGTGGCAATGGCTTCAGCAGACCCAGGGAGAGGTGATGGGGATTGCAAGCACCCCTGTTGCACACAATATGGCATAGCTACCTATGGCAACAGATAGACATAAATGGGGATATTTAAACAAGACTTTTTTTTTTTTTTTAATCAAGCCTGTAATTGAAAGAACAGCCCTTTATACTTCTGATAATATCAGTTGCATCCAGCTATGCATTGGAATAAAAAGATAGCTGCAGTGTACTCAGTGAGGGCCCTATTTAGCATTCCCTTCTGCCATAAAAGCCCTATTGTCTCCAGCAGGAGCTTTGCCTGACTAAAACAAAAGAAGTTCTGAATAGGGACAGAAATAACCCAGCACAATACGCAGGCCCTTCATCATGCCCGCCTGGCCCTCAGCCCCACGGGCACTCACCCCCCTGTGCCCCCGGGAATCCTGCAGACACCCAGCCCATGCCCAGGGCATCCCGACTGGCAGCACCTGCAGCTCCCTGGGGACATCCAGCAGAGCTGACCCAGTGCCTGAATTTTGGCAGTTGCACAGTCCAATAATTGCTATTTCTGTTATTTGGTAGAAGGGGCATGTACTGATGAGCATAAAACTGGTGAGGAGGAAGGATAAAAAGCCAGAGAGGGAAACTATTGTGGTTCCTGGATTTCACTTTTCCTGTGTTGACTGGAGTGGTGTGTACAAATAGCAGAGGGGAGAAAAAAAAGAAAGAAAGCCAAAACAAAAAAAAAAAAAAAGAAAAGAAAATCAATAGAAGTAAAAAGATCATAATCTGAAAACATCTCATAGCTGAGAATAATCTATACAAATGCTGCATTTAATCAAGCAGAGAGAGTTTCCTCACTTTACGGTAATCATCTCCAAAAGGAGGGATGTTGACATCTCTGCTATTTCAATTCTCCTAAGTAAAAATAAAGTAGTGATTTATCATCCTTATCTGGGTGTCATATAAACAAAGGTGCATGCTTATTGTTTGCTCTCACTCTCCGAATGGTGATGGGATTTCCTTCTGAAGGTGCAGAGGAGAACATGATTCAATTATCTTCCCAGTGAAGTCAAAGAATCAGTACTCCCAGCATAATTTCAGTGTATAGTTTTGGTGACCAGGGTAGATGCTGCTTCAACAGGAGTCACAGCTAATATGATGAACGTGTCAAGGTCCCCCATCCTGATCTATCGCACCGGGCTGCAGTGGGTAGGTGGTGGAAGTGGCCTGTCAGAGAGAGACAGATGGAAGTGCCATGTGCTCCAAACCTGGCCCTGCCCCCTGATAAGAAACAAGAAAAAACATCAAAACCACAACTTACTGATTTGCCTGAGATTTCTTCTTTTTTTTTTTTTTTAAGTCACTCTATTTCAAGCAATACCAATTTTATTAAATCCAAATGTTTAGGTTTCAAATTCAGCTTTCAGTTCAAAGACACAGAAAAGACTGTGGTTTGGTTTTTTTTTTATAGACAAAGGAAGCAAAGAATCACAAGGATTGCTGGGGAGTCAGCAGCTTCTCAGGTTTTTGGGGATTTATTTTTTAATGAATTAAACAGGTAAGACACGCTGTCATGTATTTCCTTTTAAATTCGATAAAAAAGGTTATTCTTTTAATTAAAACAGGAGATCAAACGTGTTAAAAATTTAGTGCCTTGGTGCCCCTTTCTGATCCCAAGCTTTCAATAAAAAATTTGGAGCTGAGTGGCTTGTCTCCATCCCAGGGAACTGATGTGGGAGGTGGATGTATCCTTGCCCCAAGCTCATGCAAAGCACCCCAGCAGAAACCAGAGCTATCCCCCACATCCTGGATGCCCGAAATCTGGAGCCAGAGCCATCCCTGAGCCACATGCTCCAGCAAGCCCCCAGCACTTGCTGTACCCCGAGCTCCT
>JAOXNG010000042.1:7602767-7615206 GCA_028566535.1 Scolopax minor
AGCATGATGGCAGAAGAGTCACAACTTGGTCCACATCCCAAACCTGCTTAATAGGATCTGAACTGAGACACTGTCAGCCGACGCAGCCGTTCACTGTGAAGCGGCTAAATGCCTAGCAACAGCTTCCAGCCTGCAAAGCGGGAGCTGAAGAAGAGCTGGGAGAGTCAGATAGACTGCTGGAAAACTCAGGATCAGAGGAGAAGCTGAACGTGCAGCCAGCTGCACAGCCTGCACGGCCTGTAGCTACATCCAGTAGCGATGCAGGGACCCAAGAGCGAGCAGAGCCTCGGCAGCGGGCAGGGAAGGAGGTGGAGATGCCGCAGGGGTGGGTGCTGCCTTTTCATTTGCAGGACAGGATGGGGTTTTAAATATTAAGAGAGAGATGAGGCCATGTTGGCACTTCTCAAATTTGGGGTAAGCACATGTTTTGTATTGACTGGCATTTGCAGAGCTCTTTGGGTAAAGGACAAGGGTTCCCCCTGGATAAAACTAACTGCTTTCAGCACAACCAAGATCATAAAATAAGAGAAGAAAAGGACTGCAACGCCCAGTTTTAAGGATATGCCGCAGAACAACAGGCTTATACTAGCAGCAGATCAATTCCTGATTAAAATTGGTGTAAACCCAGAGAAAATCCTTTCTAATTAATGGACCTACATAAGGATAAAGGAGTGAATAGTCTAACCCATTAACAGGGACTTAATTTGTCCCAGCAGCCACTCCTGAGGCCAGGGCAGTTTGCTCCAGTTACAGGTCTTCCCTTTATGCTTTTCTTGTCTACAGGACTTGGCAGTAATGTGCTGAGAAGATACCTTGTTAGTAGTAATCATTATACCCAGGGCTGCAGTTTTATTCCTAAGAGACCAGAAAAGGTTATCCAGCCATTGGCTATCTCCGTTTCCTTCCCTCAGAGCATGCTAAATCTTTGCAGAAAAATAATACACTATTAAACATGACATTAATTAAGTGAAGGATAATCATTACTTTCTCCTAAGTTGAGAACTTTGAAGATCTCTACCATATGTTTAGGCTTCCCTCTCTCTTATAACTCAACAGTAAAAACCCTGCCTAATTTACAAGTGTCAATAAAAATGCATAAATGTTTCCATAATTGTTGGAAAGTTACAGCACAATCAAATTTACAGCACAATCAGATCATTGAGGGAGCAACAGTTTCACAGCAATTTTTGGTGCTGGCACTTCCATTTTTAAAGTTACATTTATCATAAATGTATGTGTTTTTATTGTAACGGATGATGTCAAAACTCAATGCTAATGTTCATTCCTTTTTCTCCTTTTATGGGGTAAAATTTCTTCTTGAGATTGAATTTATTACTTTATTTTTCAAAGCCTGAGTTATTTAAAGTGGGTGGAGGTGAATATTTGTCATTTTTGTCCTAGATTTTGCAGAAAATTGTGGACTTTTTCACGTTAACTTACGAAACATCCTTCCCATGGCACAAGACATAGCGTTTGCCATGTTTTTCTCAAGCGGAGAGATTTTAAATTTACCTTTTTAAAAATATTGCGTAGCCATATTCCCTCTTCCAAGCACTTTTTATTTCCAGTTCACACTGTAGCTTTACGTTAAGTCCTTCAACTAAGACAAGAGCGGAACGGGAGACCTGTTCCTTCACACCAGCACTTACGTGAATAGACGCATGGAGATGATTTTGTTGACCTTCCTCATCCCAGTGACAGAATCAGGTTTGCAATATGAACAGCAATATTAATTTAGACAAGTTAATAGATTGAAATTCAGATTAAAAATGCATATTGATGGCAAAATAAACCACATGAGTTTGCAGGAATTTTGGAATTATTTATCCTTATGAGTTCACTTCGATATTTCTACTGAAATGTTGATGGGTTTGTGTAATGAGGTCATTTCTGTATGGGCAAAGCCACCATGCCAAGGTGATGGAAGCTCCCAGGAGAGGAGGGATAGAGTGGGGAGCAGTGGCCAGGTTGCGTATGGCAGGAGGAGGTGAGCACCTCCACATGTACACACAGCCACATGGGGCAGGGCTGTAGGATCATGTCACACCAGGCAAAACAGGGCTGGATGTCAGAAATTCCCAGAAATTCTGGAAAGCAGAGCTGCATAGGGGGCTGCTGTGAGGGAACTGTTCAGCTGCCTACACAACACTTGATCACTTTGTGGCAATATTTCAAATAAATAAATAAATAATTGACGGAAAAGATGATAAACTGTAAAAGCAGACATGTTTCCCAAAAATTTCTGCAAGGGAGATATCCTGGCAGGGTGATGTAGGACTCCTGCCTTGGACACCTACCATCTCACCAGGCTCAGTAGATTCCCAATCAGAAAGCACATTGCAGGCTTCAAATACTTGAAAATATGTAAAAAAAAGAAAGGACAGAGTCCTTTAGGATCAAAACAGAAAAGAAACTCTGCACCAAATATGCATGTGGCAGCCTGACTGATGGTTGCAGATAAAATCCCAAAGGAGAGAAAATAAGTTAATTTCATCCAGACACAAAAGAGGTGACATTGATTCCAACAGATACATCCCAAGTTCCCAATGACCACCACGCACATCCTTGCTGGGGGAAAGAGAGAAGTTAACACCCAACCAAACAGCACATACTAAAAAGCAAATACAGTCCACACATTATGCCAAAAGCATGTCTTTCAGCTGCTCATCTTCATACAGTTTCTCCTGCTTTTCTAATAAATAAATAAATAAATAAATAGACATACATACATAAAGTGCTCCTATTGTGCGGGAAATATGTCCCCAGGCTGGGCTGATGCACCATCCATGGGATCCAAGTGCCATCTTGTGTTCACACGCTGCATTTCAGGGGAGCTTTTCCCCTCCCATATTCATCAGAACACCAGCCCCTTCATGCCATGGAAATGCTTGTAGAGAGTTTTGGGTCTCTTGACGCTGAATTAATTGCATCTTGAAATGCCAGCAAAGCCATTTAATAATAAATACAGCTGCACGTTTTATAAAGGTGAAATGCTTACACAATAAATTCTTGGTGCTTACCTTGCATGATTGCTGTAAAACTTCTATCCCAACTCCTCCTGTCCAATGTAGGTATGGACATATTGGTCATCACCATCCTTATTGCTCTACCCATCACACAAGAGGATGCCTCTCAGTGTAATTAGAGTTGTGTGATGGGGTTCTTTTGCAGGCAGGGATCAGGGGATGGCAGAGGGAGCTGGAAATTGGAGGTTTGAAGGAAAATTATGGGTTTATAACAATGAACTGCTTGGGAATTAAAGCCAGATTTCCTGGAAAGGCGCAGCTAAGATGTATTAAAAAATCCAAAAAGTTGAAGTCTTGAGATGTTTGTAATAGTATTTGAGAAAACTTCCTATATTTCATTATTTAGCTACATTTTAAAAAGAAAGACATAAAAAGTTAAATCAGAGTTCAGTTTTTCAGTGGGGATTGAAGCAAATACTTTAGTCAACCACAAATTATATTTCTGGCTGTTGATTTTTGCAAAATAATAGCCCATGTCTACCCTGAAACAATATTTTACTTCCTTTAGTGTGGACACCGAATATAAAGATGCCTTTGCTTGCACAATACTAATATACATATGCATTTTCTGCTGTCCATTCTTCTCTCTTTATATTGAGTAGCAAAGTCCTTTTGTGTTCCGCTTTGTGCTCCATGTGAACAGAAGTGACTTTAGATGGTGTATGCACACGTGCACGGACTCGACAACTCATCCTCCTGCCTGCCCTCAGCTTCCCCACGTGCAATAGTACTGTGATTGTTATTACTTTAAGAAATTTATGTTCAGCACAGAACCTTTCCTCATTAGCTTACTGTAGAAGCAGTAGGGGTCCTTCCACGTTCATTGTGTTCATGGTGCCCAGATCCATCATCTTTGGTGACCTGTTGTCTCCAGGGGTACCCCTGGGCTCAGCCAGCAGCCATGGCATCATAACAACAACCCCAAATCAGAATTCTCTCTTTCCCTCAAGTTTCTAATAAAAGTTATCGCTATCTTATGAATTAATTAAAAAACTAATCCTCTGATCAAATGCAAAAATTGCAATTTTTGAAAGTGCAGTAATATGCAGGTATATATACACCCTCATTTATTAGACAAGGTCCCTGCTTGCTTATTTACAGTGGATTATTTAACAAACTATTGGAAAGGTCTTTCTTTTTGTAATAAATATAGATTTGCATCAAATCCCTCTCCAGAGTTAAAACAGAAAGGGAACTCAGACTGATGTCAGGACAGAGGTCACTGCACAATGTTTTTCTGCCTATGACTTGCATAATAAGAGATCAGAAGTTGTTCATGGTCCCTTCTTACTTTAAAACCTATAAATAAATTTATGGAAGTTTCAGATTTATGGAAAAATATAAGAAAATGAACAAAAATTTAAAAACTATGGAAAAACTATTTATTAAGTAAATCATAAAGTCTCTGGAAAACCATTGTCAGTTCTCTATTTTGGGGTAGGACAATTTCTTGAAGGATATAAAAATTGTCCTTTGGGCTGAGTCATCTGGATTCTCACCCCTTGTGTAGCCACTTGCCATTTTACTTCTGTAGCTTTTCCTTTTTATACACTGCAGCTTGTGTTTATGGGCAGTGCAGTGTTTTTACCAAGCACAGTGCTATAGCTCAACATGTCACACAGGGTTTGGGCCAAGACCTACTGAAATAAACAGAAAGGCTCCCTCTGACTTGTGTGGGTTTGCATCAGGCACAGGTCTCCAAAGGTTTCCCAAGCTCCCAGACATGGCTCATCTTTTGCGACCCCAACAAGCCTTTATTCCCTCTGCAGATCAAGTATTCTGCTCCTGATAATACAAGATCAGCAGGCAAAACTCCACTGAAAGAGCCATGTAGCATCAATGTTGGCCTTGAAACAGAAAGACACCTTTCTTGCAAAGAAGCAGCGCTTAGAGTTGCATCCAGTTTGATCTCAGGTCAACAGCAATATCCCCATAAAATTGTCACCTCGCCCTGGGAGAGAGCGCAATGCTTCGTGAAGATGAGGGAGGTGAGGAATGGGCGATGACAATCAGACTGGCAGTTGTTTCTCGAAAGAAAAGAGCTTTTACTGTTGTTTTTCCACATCTGAGGAACTCAGCTCACATTATCAGCCAAGCTGTTAAGCAGAAATGCTGTGACCCTCCCTAGGCTCATACCGGGCACAGAAAGCTTGTGAGAGTCACATAGAAATACACAAACACCCAATAGAGGGGTAAAAGATTCACAATAGCATTGGGTGCAGCAATGGCACAGAAAGGAAAGATGAAAAATCAATTGAATAAAGGAAATTCCAATTGAATAGGAGAGAAACAACAATAACATAAAAAAAAAAAAAAAAAGAAAAGAAACACCATTGTCTGGATGCAACGAGTGGAACAGCATACAACGGTTTGTGCACTGACATGGGAATGGGTGAGATGAAATAATAGTCTTCAGCATCGGTTGCAGAAGTTGTATTGCCTACAGAATTGATTTTTATTTTGGTTCCAGAGCTACAGTACTTGGGATGGATAGCTTTATTTTGGTCTTTGCTAGCTTATGTCTTGATGGCTCAGGTGGACCAAGCACATTCTGGTCCCCATGCAATATCTAAGAGTCAGGATGTGCAACAATCCTTGGGCATTCAGCTGGAGTGGGAACATGATGCAAAACTACCTTTCAATATACCTTTTACTGAGATAAAGTTGAGTTACGAATATTTCAGAATGCAAAATAACATCCAAATTTATACTTTACATTTCATTGATTTCTTCACACCTAATTGAAAACATAATGCATAATAGGTATGCCATGGTTCTAAAAAATTACATCAGGACCAGTACTAATAGGCCTATAACAAATAGTTACATACATACATATATATATATAACTAATAATTAGCAGAAATAAAAGTATTAAGTTGAATTTGAAATTTAAATATAAGAAAATCTGCCACATGATATATGGTCTACTCAAATGCAATTTCTTTGCTGTTTCTCCTTATGCTACATACTGTTTTCTCTCAATTTGTATGTATGCAAAGAATATATCCCTAATTTTACTTATCCATAATTGCTAGATTTCGTAAACTGCCAGGTACTGCCCTGTTTTCCTGTCAGTAAGGTCAGAACAACCTAGAAAGATCAAATTTGATTGAAAATCTACATTGAGGTGCCCTTCCACAGTGGCTTCCAGGAGCTGCAGATCTGGGCAATGGCATTTCATTCAGGGGAGCTAAGGAAATACAGATTTACTGAAGATGTCTTCCATTTTCTTTCCCTATAACCCAAATTAAATTAGACTGAAACCAAGGAAAGATTAAAAATAGGAATGAAGACAAAACTGCAAATTGTTTTCACCCTTTGAACATGGCTCCATTGAATATGCAAGTCACTAAGTAATAATAGTTAGAATAGTGTCTGTTAAAAGACAAAACCAAACTAGAGGCTTACAGCTGCTCTACATTTTTCAAGAAAAAGTATCTGTAGTGTTTGCTTTAATCTTTTACCTTTGTAGAAAAGATGTTTTCTCTCCATGTACACACCTGGTACAATAATAAAACCTTCCATCTTGGGGAAAAAAAAAATAAATTCTTACAATTAATCCTTTTAATAGTCCTTCTAAAGCAAATTAAATCTCTGGGGATTAAAGGAGTACTTGTTACTCACTTTTCAAGGTCACAAACACAGTTAGGTTAATAGCAATTCATTGCTGAAGAATGTGCCTCTCCCGTGCGTGCATTTGTCTGTCTCTGAGCATATTTCCAAGGTGTGCATAACAGAATATTTCTGATGCGGATGCCCCCTCCTGATGAAAAATTAAGAAAAAAATTGAAAATCCATGAACATGCTGAACAGCATTGATTAGTGCAACAGTACTTGTTATCCGCTTTCTCTGCGCAGCATATTGAGTTCATTTTTGGTGGTAACAACCCCATCACTCCTTTGCTGAGAACAGGTGCCCCAGATATGTTTCTTTCTATTTTCCTCCTAATTCTGCCAAAATGAAGCTCCACGGTATCTGCCTCTGACTCGGAGTGACAGACTGACAGGTGTTGTCAGCGAGGTGCCTAACGACTGCGAGATTTGTTTGTCTTTTAATGAAATTCAATAAGGCATAAAAGCAAGACAAAGCAGCAGCATGTGCAGCTTGAGGAAGCCTTTGCCAAGTCAGCCTTGCAAAATGTAAAAACCCCGAATATTTTGATTAGGCAATAAAGAGCATTGTCTAGATACAGTTGCCTTTTAATACACTGTCACAGACCTGATTGCTTATCACCGCTCAGGGAGCGGGTGCCACCAAACACACTCGCTGTGGTTTATGCTCAGCAACTTAAGGATAACGCCTCATGGAGGTTAAAATAAGGTAAATATAATAAGACTTCAGCCGATTTAACATCTAGCCATGGGTCCATTCGAGCATTTTTTTTGCATAAAGAAAATTCTGATTAAAAAGGTAATAACCTCTCCTTCTAGCCTTCCACAAGCTTATTGACAGTAATGAAGTCTAGTTCATAACAATACAGCTTTCATTGTAAATAAAGGAAGAAAGCAGCAGTTAACATTGTCTGTCTACTTGAAAATAAAAGAAAACTAAACTACACATGTTCATGCATACTGGTAAGATTCTTAGGACTAATAAACCTCCAAACCTTTTCAAGGTTCAACAACACCCCAAAAGGGACAATGTCCCACTGTGGTTCCCACACCTAGAGATTGGCCATGCTGACAGAGGCTAAGGATATAACAGCACAGGTATTTGGCAGTGCATAAATGCAGCGATTTCTTGAAGAAAAATAAGATTTCTTTTCTCCACACATCAAAATGATATGGTTCTTCCCTCAAATCATTTCCATTTGCAGGGCATATCAGTTTCCCTCTGTCCAGATATTCCCCTCCTTGCATCAGCAAAAACACATGGCTCTGCTCAGGGGTTTGTTCACAGAACGTTGCTGAAAATGTCGTTGCAGTCATAATCCATGATGGATTCCTGCAGCATTTTACTCCCACCTGCCAGAAGGGTCAGAAATTCGGGCTGTGTCACCGTGTTCCTGGTGAGCTGCTTGGATCAGGCAGGCAGATCCGAATGCCACCACCCTTACACCCAGCCAACCTTCAGTCCCGGGTAGGGTTGTAGGCAACATGTTAACACAAAAAAAAAAGAGAAACCTACTTTACCTGAACAAGCCAAATTTACCATTGTATTTGTTCTTTCTGTTCATTAGCGTTAGATTTTCACGTGAATTAATATTACAATAAGGGAAAATTCCCACGCTTTGTTGAAGCTCAGGAAAATGCAATAAGCATCATTCTTTGAGATCAGGACATCAAACAAGGTTATAAATACATTTTCCCATTATCTTTTGCTTTTTCAGTCTTTCTTTTTCTTTCTTTTTTTAAGTAAAATTCACATTGAAACTCCAAACTATCAGCTGTTCTTCCCACCAAAGCAGTAAAAGGGTGGAAAGAAATCAGCAGCTATATTCAGTCTTGCAAAAGGAACCTGTTTCATAGTGAATCAGTGTATTCTCTGAAGGAAAGAATGGATGAAAAGCAGAAACTGGGACAATAGATGGCAAAGAAAATCCTTGTTATTCCTAATACATAGGAGACCTTGTTCAATAATTCGCCTGTATGAAAAGTTAAATGTGACCTTGTGTTTCTGCCAAGGTCAGCAAATGCTGGTCATGCAAGTTAAATCCACCTGAGGCTTGTTTTACCTTACACAGCAAAAAATTCATTTAAGAAATCTTAAAACTTCAGAAAAAAAAGAAGTGTTAAGTTGAAATGTTGGGACCAGCTCAACATCACTTTAAATTTTCCCTTCTCTGATATCCCTCACGTGGGAATAATTTCTTTTCAGGGATGGAAATGCAAGCTTACAGATTTTGGAAGGTGCTTCCCAAGGACGTGAGCCTGCCAGGGACTCTCCTTCAAGCCAGTCCTGTCTTCAATGTGCTTCAGGCCAACATTGATCCTGCTGGAAGAAAGGGAACAATTCCTTTGTTTAAGACTATTTTCAGCACAGAGAGAAGTGGTACATGAATAACTGACCAGTCAGGAGTCTGCCAAGCTTTCTGTGTTTTTTACTATCTGTGTAAAAGTGATTTATCAAAGTGCAAACAGAAAAACGGGCAATTCAATCAGACAACTTTCACCATCATAAAATTTGGATGGGACGACTTGCATGGGAAAATTAGAGCTTTTAAGTGCTATTGCTCATCCCTCAAGCTTACCCTGATCTGACCCAAACCCTTTCTTTTAAGTTTCAGAAAAGTCTGATAAAGTGGTTATTTTGATTTTTCATGCACCTGTGAAATTTCAGGTTCTGGTTGAGATCAGAAAACTATGAGATACCATGAAATGCCATGACAGGAAGCTACTGTAGACTGAAGTAGAAGTGCTACCACTTTTTTTCTGAGAGAGATGGTTATCATAAGGTTGCAAGCCCAATTCGTAGTTACAACAGATTTGGGTAAGCTTGCAACAAGCAAGAAAGCTTTTGTGCTGCTACCTAAGGTGAATCTGAATTCAAAATTTGCAAAGGCACACCTAGGGCTTCTTATTAAAAATTTTTACAGCATTTTTATTTTCAACTCACCATCCAATTCCATGAACATACATGTTAATTGGAACTAGACTTCAGAAATCCATATACAGGAGACAGAAAATACAAGTAGACACTCCCATTACACTATGATAATAGCCCCTTGGATAATGATGCTTTCATGGATGGTTTTTCTTATCACTTCCAGAATGTTTCCAAGATTCTTTCTTTTCTTATCCTTGGCTCTTATTAATTCCTCTTATATGTGCCTTAACATCATTTCCTTCTTCACGTGTTGCAATCCCATCGTTTATGGGCTTCCTATTTTTAGGGAGAGGGAGTTATAATTCAGCCATAAAATTTTCCTTCAGCTCAGCCATAGAACAGATTCTCAGCCTGAAAACAGTTTTAAAGAAATATTAGAGAAATTTGTGGATTTTTTAAGCTAAGGTTTACTGGCTTCAGAAATATTTTTTTACTTCTGTAACTCAGACAGACAACATGAAATTGTGCAGATAAGTTAAGTTGTTTTTAAAAATAAATTAAAGTTGAAAATGTTAGATCAGGGGTAACCTTTGTAAATCTATACTTATGTTTCCTTTTCTTCGAGCAGCACCTCACATTTCCCTATTACATTGGCTTTATATTGAGATAATCAGTATCGAGGAACAATTGGGATGAAAACTTAGCAGCATTTATGACAAAGACCAGATAATATTTTTCCCCTTGAGCATTTCCATATGGCTCAGAAGGATGGGATATTTAGACACAGTTGGACAAATCCTGATCCTTTACCCTGTGGAAATATTCACTGATGTGCTTGAACTCCATCCCACCTGCTCCTGGACACAGCCACCTCCATCAAGTCGCTCCCCAGTGATGTGCTATTTCAAGTGCAAAGAGAGGAACATATTTTGCTCTTCTGGGACTTAATTCTTCTCACATGAAAACTGGGAGAGCTGGGTTTTGGTTTTGGCAAAAAAGTTTCTATTTTATTTGCAATATACTTAGAGGAAATCTGCAAACACTGACATGTCCCACAGTGCTGCCTGTCACCTGCAATCACTATTCCCAGCTCAAAACATCTTTTGTTTACTCCTCTGTTAGACTCAGTAGGTCAGATGTACCCATAATACATCAGCTCTCCATTGCTCTCCTAATTAACGATATCGTCAGCTTTATTTTTAGTTTCATGCAATATGGTGTTATGATCAAACGACTTCTGGAGGAGTCATGTCATAGTGGAAGAGTCTCAGTTTGTATTTAAACAAAGTCTAACCACCAGGGTGACAGAAAAAATACTGAAAATCCAAACCCTGAAGGCTAACAACTTGAAGCTAGTTTAATGTCCAATAGTTAAAAACTAACTATCACGATTTTCAAATAATGCTGATGATACAAGAAGTATTTTCCATGTATTTGAACATTTAGAATCATAGAACAGCCCAGGTTGAAAAGAACCCTGGAAGATCATCTGGTCCAGGAATTTCACAGGAAATAGCCTAGGTAAGATTTTCTAGCAGCATATCCAATCACATCTTGAAAACCTCTAATGCTGCAGACTCTCCATCATTTAGGATTCGCAAAGCAAAATTGGAACCTAATTGTAGAGGTTTAGAGCATACCTCTCTAAACTGAAGAGATATGCTTCTGATCACGTCCTTGAAGATAGTATGAGCAATGCTAAAGCAATGTAATACTGTAAGGACTTGTTGAAAGTGCATCCCTTACCAAAGTGAGTTCCATTGAAAACCCAAAAAGGGAAAATTGAAATGACAACTTAGCGGATATATGAATCATTGTGTTCTGCTCAGATGTCTAACATGGAAAGAGCAGAATGGAATGCTAGTACAAAACAGCAGATTAAATTAAGTAAAAGTTATGCTGACTAGACATTACACATGTGTCTAACCACGTGTTAGAGTATTATATTCTATTTCTTGATTGGGCACTTTATGGAGTAGTAAACTTTCTAATATCTAAGGGCAGAAATGCTTTTCTGTATTAGTTTCCACTATTTGGATTAGACTGAGTGTAGATTTGAGATTTAAAAAAAAAAAATCATACCGATTTCAAATGGATAATTTAATCCATTTTTTTGAGTGGAAGCACTGTACATCCTGCATTTCAAGATCATTAGGGGCTCGAGAAAGGATGCATCAGAAAACTTGGACTCTATTCAGTTACAGGTGCGTGAATAAGCATTATTATTTTTTTTTTCAAAAACTCAGTCATAATTTCTTTGAACAGATCTCAGCAGTCTTTTCTCCATGCCATCCCGTTCTTCAATGTCGCATCTAATGGGTTTCATCAGTCAGTCCATGTTAAGGTTTAGAAAGTGAGTTTCTGTAACTAAAGCAAAAGAACACAAAAACATTCACATGCTGAGCTGAATACAAGAAAAATACAGCCCAAGGAGCTTTAAGAAAGAACTGCATTCCAAAATCATTATTTTTATATTTAACTAGGGCATCATAATGTCATTAAAAATTTAGGTCAAGCACATGATGTCCAAAGGTTCTCAAATAATACAAGGATAAAATTATCTGCCAGTAATTTGTGTCCACCAGTGGGTAGCAGCAGGTAGCAGTTAATTGAAAAGTGTCTTATCTCTAATTATTCTTTTATATTCTCCTTACCAGCCATATTAGAGTGAATACACAAAAAACATACTTAAATACTGTTGAGTCTGATGTAAAAAGAATACTTGGAAATGGTGATACTCTTATTTTAATCCATGTTTTGCACAAGAATCTTGGCAAAATCCCTTTTTTATGCGATACACATGATGTTTTCTGAGTTATACACAGGACTACACATTTCATGAAGTTGCTCCCACAAATATAGAATTTAATTTTACTCTACCTTTTTTTTTGTTTGTTTGTTCCTACTTTCTCTGTTAGATTCC
>JAOXNG010000042.1:7647056-7659559 GCA_028566535.1 Scolopax minor
ACTAGGCTTTAATCATGCCTTTTACAAATCACCTTTGTTTTCAGAAATAGCAAACAATAAATTCTCATTTTACTATATGCCACATTAGACAAGATCAGTCACATCACATTGAGTGATGGACATAACCAAACCCACTGCTTCTTAATCTGCTTCCCTATTTACTGTTTAGAGACACTTTCAACGTTCTGGTTAATCAAAGCTAACACAGACCTTTCTGTATGGTTTCACGCATAATTTGTAGAAATTGATGAGAGTACGAGTTGAGCACCAGCTCCACACTCATGGACCACCAGAATAATTTGCTTTATGTTGAATAACGTGGTCTCAGGGAAGGCTGCCTTTTCATCCCTACCATGAAAAAGCATGAAGAAATGGCCAGCTTTGCATCAAAAAAAGTTTACTCTCACTAATCAAAGGAAAAAGGAGGGTGCTGCATCACAGCTTGGCTTCTACCAGCGTGCTTGACCTTGCAGGCTACATAATAAAAAATCCTTATAACTGTGTTGGTAAATAAACTGATTCAGGCTGACACAGTGCTGGTGGAAGAAGTGATATACATAGAACATCAAGCTGTCATTTCTATAAAATGATTTTTTTAAAACTAGAGGCACTTTAGAAAGTGCCTTAAAACACAGCAATCTTTCAGACAATTTTCTTATGTTATAGCATCAAAACTGAAATAGGATGAAGGCTGCATTCAACTACTAAAGGACAAAAAAAAAAAGGACATTTTGAAAATCTTCAGTACCATGATTAGACATGTAACAGTTGCCATTCATAAGATTAGAAACAAAAAAAATATGAAACTTATTATAAGCTTCATGAGTGTTCACTAAATTAAAGCATCTCTATTTAACTTTCAGGACTTGCAGCTTCAGTTCAGTTACATTCAATCTGTATTCATTCTAAACAAACTTTAAACCAAAATATGATATCAAAGCATTGTCAAATGCTGGTAGTATTTGAGCCTTACAAACAAGCATTCAAATATAACCATTTATTGCTTCCACAAGAAACTCTGAAAAGTAGTTTTCTCATGCAAATGATGTTACTATCTACCTATCATTAATCTCAGCGGAGCACAGACACATCTGACTACCTCAGGCAGCCACATAGCACATCACCTAGTTAAGGGATTAGGTGCCCATTTAGCTTTCAAAATCTGATGTGTTCTCCTAATTCTCATCTCTTTTATGGGATTGTAATACCTTACCCACAAGTGAACCTCAATACCTGTTTGAAAATATTTCATTAGATTCTTATGAAAAGTTAGAAAGTGAAGTATAGCTATTATTTCAGCTCCACTGCAGAATTTATTTCTTACTAGTGATTGAAAGTATCAATTATACCCACACTTATAGTTAATTACTGTTAATATAACTGGGATTTATTATCTGTGGGTAGGACTTCAGCACTACTTTTAAAATTTATGCTTATGGCTGTCTGCTATGCTTTGAAAACCACCATCATTTTATAATTAACATGCAGGGTATTAAACAAATTTATTTTTAAGATAATATTTTATGAAAGAGCATGAGGAAAGACTTTCCCATGAAACAGCAGTCAGAACTATTTGAATCCAAAGCCCAAGCAACCACAAAGTTCATTTTAACCAAAATAATTCACTAAGAATCAAGCAGGATGCTCTAGACTGAAGTGAGAGAAGGTGCAGGACAGCGCTTGGGGCCAGAGGGATGGCTGAGGCAACGATGGGGTATAGAGGGTGCAGCTTTATCACTCATGTGACACTCACTGTGTGTGAACTGGGACAGAAATCCAGCCACAGCAATTGAGAAAAAGGTGTAGTAACAATAACTTTTCTTGAACTTTTTATGTGGTGGGGCAGGGAACAATGATGTTTTGTTATAAAACTACAAATTGCATTCCTGTGAAGTTAAGAGGAATTGACTGGTGATGGGTATTCCCGTCATGAAGTACATGATGGGAATGTACATGAAGACAAAAATGTCACAGTAGCAAAAGGAACCATCAGAAAAAAAAGCAGTTAAAGTATTATTAACTATAACCTTCAGACTAGGGGAAACTTATTTTAATTGACTGGATAGCATTTATGAGGTACCATCGACAATAAAAGAAAACACAGAGATACATAAATTTTCTCTTTCCTCTCTCTCTTATAACTGACTTGAGTCCAAAGCTGGGAAACTCTCAGAGCAATGTAAAGCAGCAGAGAAGCTTGTGCACAAGATAATCAGGAAACATATTTGGAGCTGATTATCAGCAGGAGCAATTTTCTCCTGGAAGCCATAACAACTCAGATATAAACTTTTGGTTTTCAGCAAAGTACTAGCTCACAGAATATAAATCAGTAGTTACATAAACCATAACAGCAATGAAAGCAACCACAGCATTACTGAGCAAAAACATAGCAACAGCATGTATTTTATGGAGGCAAGGACTATTTTGCTCCCCTTACATGACACGCCATTTAGATATTCCTCCCAGAGCACATGCTGCTATAAAACTCTTACTGCATTGCTTTTCTTCTTTTGCAGTGTAATATCCACTACTATCATTTTATGTTTGTATATAAGGTGTAAAGTCTTATCCTGAGGAAAGTAAGATGGAGCTGGTCCAAGAGATTGTCCTTTTGAAAGGCAGAATACAGCAGAAGACGAGTCACCGTCTCTCACCCACCACTGAATGATAATGATAGTGAAGGACCTTCAGTAGGAAACAGTCTCAAAGAAATATACAGAGGTGAACCGGTCCAATGATAGAGTACAAGAAATTTCATAGAATCATAGAATTTTACTTGATAAAGTAAAGCTTTTCACATATCTATCTTAGAGCTACTTGCAAACCTAATGAGTAAAATTTTGTGTACCTGCTATATGAATCATACTTTCATCAAAAACAATTAACTCTTGAAAAACTCTGAAACTGGAAAGAGTTTTTTCACAGCTTTAATATATAAATGAGCCTTTGTAGACTACAAGCACTGTAGAAGCATTGCACAACCTTCTTTTCTATTTTAAGACTGCTACACTCAAGTTATACATTTATGTTTCAAAGAAAATCAAAGGATGTGAGTCTCCTATTAGAGTATTTTTTCTCACTACTAATCAGACTGAAACCAGCAATGAAAAGTTCATTATCATCATGACTACAACAAAGATTTATTATGATTTATCCTCAGATCATTTCACAGTCTGGAAAAGATTCCTGTGGTGAATGTGTGTGCCTGTGGTAAATAGGTATGCTGAGATAAGAGTGAAATAATACACTAAAATAGGTTAATTCACTTTGTACTGCAGATGTTGTATAGTAACCAAGTTCTGTGTTAAATTCACTTTATTTTACCTTGTGGAGCAAGTACTGCTTTAAGCACTACAAATTAAAAATGAATCTTTAAGAACAACCCAAGCTTCTTTCACTGGATTTGTAAAACAGCTGTCGGGGGAGATGTGTAGAGCTCAGGAAAATAGACCCACAGTTTGTCACGGCAGGTATTACAATTCCCCCCCAAATTAGGAGCAGTGTCTTCTAGTACATCCAAGGGAATACCCAGAAGGATAAATGGAAACACAATAAGGAGAATGACAAAATCTAGGCAACGGTTGCTCAGACCCAGATTTCCTAGAAGGTAAGAGTTATCCAGAGTTTGTCAGAAATATATTAATCCTGCTTGGGGTAAAATGATGCATGCTTAGAAGAGTCCTGACTATAGGGGTTAACAACTGCTTCACTCACCAGGCTAATGTGGCTCCTTGAACCTGAAATCTGAATTTTCTTTCAAATATCAGAATGATTTAACCCAGTCACTCAATAAAAAGAGAAGGTTTTAATTTACAAAAATTGATCAACATAAGGACAAAGATAACAGGCAAGAGAGGAAAAGTGTGCCCTGTGAGGAGAGAAAGAAAAAAAATGGTATGGTGATTTTATTCTTGAAGTGGATTTCTGCTTAACTGAATGTTGCCTACCAAGGTGGATTTATCAGATCTGCACAAACGGCCTGAGCTGCTGAGGAGCAGGACAGCTTTCCTATCCGCTTAACACCACAAGACTGCACAGATGCTTCTAGCAGACAGCATTGGGGAAAACATGTCTGTTCAGGGAAAAAAAAAATTCTGGGCTTTTAAATTGTTGGCTGCACTTTAGTAAAATCACTTCAAAGTATTCATAAAGCCACAAATTTATTTTCATGAAAGAAGCAAGACGGTCTTCTCTTTCTTACTGTCCTCTGAAGAGACAGTAAATGCTAACGTGTCTTTGAAATTCTTTCTGGGCTGGAGCCAGAGGTCTGTGTTTATGAGAGTGTTTTGCCACAAAGAGAATTGGACGAATACCAGGTTTCAGCTTACTTGCAGGGACGAGCAGACCCAAATGTGTTGCTTTGTGGTCCAAGTCCTCTGTCTCTTAAGAAGTTCTGCACCACAGGCACCAAAGTGAAACCACTCCTCCCGAATGGGATGGTTAAGAGAAATAACTTGCAGAAGATGCATAGTTTTGGCTACTCTTTAGGTTTTTAGGACCAAGCATGCCTGGAGACCACAGCAGCACCAAATGAGAAAGAAGTTACCTCCAAGGCATTTTGACCAGTGACTAGCCCATGCCTGATTAATGGGGCTCAGAGCAAGCACCAAGGCTGCAAGAATGGCAGCCACGCACCAAAATGGAACCACAAGATCATTTTGTACCCAGCTGGTTACAGGGATCTCCTTCCTGAGAGATGGGTTTCTTTGGACTAGTGGTGGAGGTTTGGTCACATTTGTCACTTCTGATTGAGTATGGTCAGACTGAATTTGTCTTTGAATGCATGAAATATGAATGCTGAGCTAAGTAACACCCTGACCAGACCCACTCAGACCCACCAGAGTGAAAGGATCACTGTCAGCAGGACTGAACAATACATTAGAGATCACAAGTGACAACTTATTTTATATTCTTTACTAGGAACAGCTACAATAGTTGACAGTGCATGCATGCATTTTATATATCCTAATAAGAACCTAATATTAATAGTATAATCATAATTCAAAAAGTAAAGAAATGCTCTAAAGCCCGAGGTGAGGGAATTCAAGAGCTCAAAGTCTAAATCAGAATTAGGTGTAGCCAGTGCTCTGTTCCCAAGGACTGCCAGAATGATGGACATTGGTTTAGCACCCTTGTTCAGAAACCTATCACCACACAAGAATCTAAGAATTGCCACACATTTAAACACGTAATTTTAAAGACAAATTAGAAATTATTTTGACCAGGAGGATAGCAGTACTTCAGATGCAGATTCTTAAAAAAAGCAACCTCTGTTTTTGTTTCTTGTTCTGTTTTCTAATTATTTTTATTAAGTGGTTTCTGTTGGTTCTATACTTACAAACCAGCTGAAGAAAGCTTATTTAAACTTTATTAGAAAGAAATCAGCCAGTGAACAGCCTGGAAAGGTAATTTTAAAAGAAGAAGAAATCAATTAAAAAACATTGTTTAGCATGAATATGTTTATGCCAATTTACTTGTATCTGTATTAGTTTCCCCAGTCACAACTGGGAAAACTTACGTAAGAAGCTTTTTTCTAATGTAAGAAGCACTAAGAGAAGCAAAGGTGGTATATATTCTCAATTTTTTCCTTTTCTTTTTTAAGTTTTATTAACCCTTTTTGCCTCTTTCATGTTTCTACTACCAATTATTTTTGTATCTCTTAATTTAAGATATTCAAAAACATAATGAAAAAAAAAACAGGAAAAAAAAAAAAAAACAAAATACACTAATGGCAAACCAAATAGATTTCAAGACTATTGAAAAAAGGCCCAAAAATGTCCAGAGGGGTTGTCTGGTCAGTGTTTCTGTTCCTCTTTATCACAAGCTAGCAAGGAACAAAACCCTGTCATTGCAATTCTTCACACATTTTATGCGTGTGTGTACTTTGCAGCTGAAGTCTCATCCACTGGCCCAAAGCAATCCTGGGAGTTACTGATACAGAGCGAATAGTAATACACAGAATAGAAGACAAACTCATGGAAAACAGCAAACTGCTCACACAGACAGGCACCCCACAGGTTTTGCTTGCTCTACAAACCTCCCCAAAGTTGTGCTGGAGAGGGGTGCTCCCCCGCACCAGGACTGTGAAAGATGCTCTCCTGCATCTGCTGCCGCTCCCTGCCAGTGCTCCCCTGGAGCATCACACCTCTCCCTTCTCCCTTTCCTCCCAGAACAAAGGCCAAAGCTATTGTGAAAATATCTAAATGGTACACAAAGCATTGACAAATCCATTCCAAATAAACTCAGGTGAACTTCCCCCACTTTGCTATGCTGTGTGCTACACCATAAAAGCTCCAGCAGAAGCCATTGTGTATTTGAGTTTTATATTTCAGCACTAAAGAAAAGAGAAAATTTAAAATGAAAAAAATGGAAAAGAAAGTCTTTATTACTCTTTAGCAGACACAGAGCTTCACAGGCAGGATGACGAGAAGGGCAGGGAGACAATAGGCAGCATCTACCTGCTAAAACTCAGTAAAAGCTCCCTGCAAAAAGGCATCATCCTGCGTCTGGATTCTCCCTACCTGCAGTTTTCAGCTTCAGCAAATTAGAGCTGGTTTGGAAATAGTTTGAGCACATAAGAAATTAGAAAGAATTGTTTACAGAAAGAGTGAGAAAGAGTTGGGCATTGGAATAGGCTGCCCAGGGTGGTGTTGAGTCACCATCCCTGGACGTGTTTAAGAGTCACATGTGGTGTTGGGGGATACGGTGTAAGGGAGAACTTTGTAGAGTAGGTTGATGGTTGGACTTGATGATCCCAAGGGTCTTTTCCAACCTAAATGATTCTTTGATTCTATGATAAACGTGAAGCTGAAAAATAGATACGCTGAGTACAGATACTGAACCCATCATGGCTTTTTTTTTAATTTTGGAGACAGGGAAGGATGGACAGAAGGGGGTACATAGACATTTGGTTGTTACTTTTTAGCAGGCGCTTCCCATTGGAGAGGATAGCTGAGGCCTGGGAAACGTGTAGTAGTCTCTAATGATTGCTAAGTATTTGCCTGGAGAGTAAACTAAAATATCAATAAAGAAAGATAAGATAAAGCCACAAGTTCAGCATATGAACGAAGGGGTTTTAGTGAACTAGCAAGTATATAAACTGCACTAGAGTATATGCTGCATGATGTCTAAATCAATTATTTTTAAACAACAAATAGCAAACATTCTTAAGTGAGAAACAGATAAATGATTAAGAAGCCAATTCCTAGCCTGCACTCTTGACTCAACTCCTCTGAGCAGGATGCAGATTGAAGGGAAGGCAGACTCATGACTTCTGCTGACCACCCCTGAAAAACTTAACCCAACAAGTCACATTTTAATATCTTCAGGTTGCAGAATATTTAAAAAATTAAAAATCAGAGACCATCTTTAAAACTGCTTGCCTGGAATTTCAAAAGGCACCTTAGAACAACTTCCTAAGAGTTTCAAAATTTGCCAAGGATTATTCTGAATTAATTTAGCAGAAGTAGTTTTGCTTCCCATCTCTTTCCCTGGCATCATATTGCACCAATACCCCTGCTTAGAAACCATCTTCGTCTCTTCCAGAGATAAGTCATTTACATAAATCCATAATGCATCCACCAAGCTCTTAGTGTTCAAGGGTATTATAATGCTAATAGAGAAATGACAAAGCAGTAGTTTTATCTTCCTAGACCCAATACCTCTATACTTGACATCTATAGCCCTGAACGATAGATACAGCCGCAGGCTTTCCATTGTAGTATTTTCATAATCCTTGCTTCTAGCCATTTATGGTCTAAAGCTGTCTGCTAAGGACTGTAAAAATGTTTTACTAAAGCAAGTTAGTTATAAAATGTTGAGGATGTCCTTGTTTTATGAATGGATGTTTAAGCTGATACTTAGTGAGCCACAGACAGCACTTGCAGAACAGCTTATAGTTGCATTCATAAGCACTATAAGGTCAAAACCGTTGGATAGAGCACCCCACATTTCATCCGTGAAACCAGAATTTGCAGGAATAACACACAGCACATGCCGGTCCTGCTGGGTCTACCACCCTGCTTCAATAAAGTCAATGAGAAACAAACAACTCATAAGGTTCAAGACCAGGACTGATACATGCAACCTCTCCTTGATGAAAAAGCACTGCAAAGTTGGTTTTTTTTTCCCTCACTTACACAGTATAGAATTCACAGGGGGCAACATATGAATGAGCCTGACCGACTGACAGGTGACTGTGCACAGAAACAGCCCTCTATGTTTTCTTGTATCCTGACCCTCTTTAGAGAACTATAGTTCTCCCAGCACTCTTCTCCATACTATTTTTCTAGGGTAAAGGCTGTTTGAGGCAATTTCTTCTCCTTCATAACTTTGGATTATTTAAAGTACAGAAAAGTAAAAACAATGTCAGTGGGCTTTCTGTCAGGGAATGTGATATGGGTCTGGATTCCTGTTGTTTCAAAACATTCTCAAAAGTTTTTTTCCTGGCAGTAATAAGGAGAGAAATAAATTCCTTACTCAAATCCAATGGCATAACACAGAGATGTAGGAAGAGCACCAAGTTCTATAAATATGCTGCCACAAAGTCCCTGCTAGCAGAAAAGTAGTATTTTTTTCAGAAAATTTTGAGTCTTTTCCCCATGCCACAACACTTTAGATAAAGATAAAATCTTGGATTTTAATTCTGTAAATGCAGGGATCTACAACACAACAGTCTTACCTTCAAAATGCTATATGAAGAAGCTAGGTATTGAAGTCCAAGAAAAAGCATCCATGGGCCTGATATACAGTAACCGAAAGAAGATTTGTAGATGGAATTAAAGAATGAACACCTGCAACATACTCTATATGCATCTAAAACACATTGGCTTTTCTTTTTTCCTTTATTTTCTTCCACTCCAGAGTAGGAGGATACAAAGAATACCCAGTCTAATTCAAGCTACTGAGCATCTAGAACTACTACTAACTGCCTTCTAGATAGGTCTACTTCTCTCCATCAGCTGTAAGAGAAACTTAGACTCCCTACTTCATTCCTATAAATCATGATTCAAAGTTTGTTCCTTTTTTTGACATTTACAGGAACCTTTTTTCCCCTTTTTTTTAAGAGCTTTTATTGTAAATGACCTTACATGGCACTGTATGTCCTTTGAAACTTTTAGCAATAATTGATCAATTTTCCAGCGTTTGGGGGGTGGGGGGGTTAATGTTTTTTGCCTTAGTGGAGCTGGGCACACAATACATCTGAAAGCAGTTAATCCAATTGTCTTTCACCCAAAGGTTAGATATTCCCGAAACAACGTTTTAGAAAATGTAGTCTAAATGAGCAGTGACCTGCATACACAACAGCCGTCCTCGTCCGAGCATCCATATAGATCACATTTCCCTTTACGGGAAACCACGTAGGATACAAAAACTCTTGTTGTAGGACTCAGAAAAAAAGCACAGAATCTCAGGCTTTTAGGGATGGCTACCCCAACTGCTGTTAAAGGAGTGGATCTCTCCAAAATGAGATGTTTTAAGCACCAAAGTTAGAGTCCAGCACCACAGTTTCTTCAATTATGTGCACCACAGCCTACAGCCATTTCCACCATTAGGGAACTGCTCAGGAAATGTAGGAACAGGACAACATTTCGCACACCAGGAATGTACCACCTTTTATGGCTGAAGCAGCAAGTCTAATTTGCCACTGGCAACTCATATAAACTAAGTAATCTCATATCAAGAAAATAACACTGCTGCAGAACAAAATAAAACTACGGTTTGACCCAATTTCAGATTCCCTTGACAAATTTTAGAGGATAAAAACAACAGTCGATTTTACAAAGTAACTTCTTTTAAGCTAAAAAATAATGCATAATGTTAACACGAAACATTTAAATTAAAATGGAATTAAATGGAAGATTTGGAACTACGCAAAAAATCTCAGCTCTAGTTAGTATAATGTTGAAGCATTGTTCCTCTAGGTGCTCTTAAATGAATAAAGCTGGTAATGCTGCCAATGAATCATCTACTTAAGCATCTCAGCTATAGACCAGGTACTGAGGGGACATAAAAGCAGTCAAACTCTGGAATCTTAATCATGTGCTGACTTTATATTTATTAAAGTTAGTTGTAGGAAGCAGAGGTAACATTTCATCAATAAACCACTTTAAGACCATTTGCTGTATTCGTTAGACTTTTCCCTTCATTGTCTATGCTGTGCCCATCAGAAGGTAGAATCCTGTCACCCAGGAACCAGAGCTGCCGAAGACTGGAGGACAAGGAAGGAAGGGAAGGAAAGAGGCAGAGAGAAAGGAGGGAAATGGCATCATAGAAAGCTTCATTTAGGTGAATGCTGCTTTGTTTGTAAAAGGCCCAACTGAAGTGTACCAAATTATTTAGGCAGAGGTGAGAAAGGAAGGTAATTTTCATGTATAAGGCATAGAGGAATGGGTAATATGAAATGCATTTTCCTTCCCGCGTGAGCTCTGGTCCTTTTCGTATTTAAACACTAAAGGGGGGAAAAAAAAAAAATCCTTCTGTTTCCTGTGGGCTGCCCCTATTTCCATAACAGAAAACTTCAAAACTATGAGGTGCCCTTCAGAGATTTGCAAACCCATCTCATTTCCAAAAAAATATTCATAGAAAATGTATCTCAAGAAGTTTCCAACCTGAGCTGACCTATGTGAAAAACTTGAGCAGCTGAACATCAGGGATCTCCCAGAAAGTCCCTGAAGAATCCTTATGGTTCAGAGAACCTCAGCAGCTTACAACCAGGCATTGGTAGGTAATGACACATCTCCCAACTCAGACCATACTATCCTGTAGACTAATAAACCTGACTGTATTATTTTTTCAATGAATGTTGAAAAACTTCCAGGACATGACAAAACCAGCATCTACATAATTCCTTTGAACTGTATTTGGTGGTCCTATTCAAATTTCTATAAAACACACATATATATGCATATGTACGTGCTTTTTGTACGTGGATATCTTCATTGCAGTCACCAGCAGGTGTTCTCTCTCCCCAACCTGTACCGAGAACATTGCATTTAGATGCAGATTTACAGGTAAATGGGAATAGCAGGCAGGGAGTTGCCAGTGAAAAAACAGAATATGATAGCTACTTAAAGAGATTAACTTTCTTATTATTGTGTCACTGCACACTGTAATTCAAACAGCTGGTAGCCTCATTTCTGTAACTATGGAAAATTAAACTGGGAGAGAAAGCTCCTTTTTGTACTGTTGTTTTCATGGCTACAAGACTCAGTTATGTGCCTTTTGTGCCTACGGTCCTGTGCAGAAGGCTCAGCATTTAAAGGGCAAGAACAGTTGTTTCTCCAATAAAATTAGTTTTTCTTTAATTTGCAAGAAAAGCAGTCCTGTAAAAGTCTTCTGATAATCTAAACTAACATGTAACAGTGATGTTAACACCTCACCTTTCACTTACACAGCAAAGGCAGGAAATAAATGTAACAAAATTAAATTTTCTTTTTTTTAATAGGTTTTTCACTCTAGGCTGCTAATTTTTTACAACAGTGGATTTATATTTTATGAAAAGATAGATAAAACACCATTGTCTGTGTTACGGAAAGCAAAAGTAAATCATTTTGCTGATAGTGGATACCCAACCTGTGCCACACCTCACACTTGTTGGGATTTTTTTTCAGCATTATTTTCAGCTTTAATAATATCATTGTTGGGTTAAAGTTGTTTTCATAAGAACACCTGGAGCAAAACTGTCTCACAGCATAAAAAAAAAAGTGATTTCTTTTTTTTTTACCTCCACTGTCAAATCATCTTTAAGTTCCTTTGAACTCTACTGCTAAAGCAGCTACAATGGGTTAAATTAGCCCAACTTTACTGAGGGACAGGGAGCAACCTTTTTCAATGAAAAACTATGTGGTACCTCAGGGGTGCTTAAAAATCTGTGCAGAGTATCTTTCACTCATGTTCAAATTAACTGTACGAATTGGAGAAACTCAGCATGTATCATTAGCTTTGGAATTAGTTACTTTCCTTTCAAAGCATGAGTAATTTGTGTGCCTTCCTATTCCATATGGGACCTATGAGCCTTTTATTGAAGTAACAGCTAGAGAAAGGTAATTACTGGAGAAAAACATAGGAGAACTTAAACAGATAATAGGTTATGTAAAAATCTTAGCCTCATCATTTCCGAGGAAGGCTTTTCCTCTCAAGCTCAGCAAATGCTAAGGGTTTGCCTTAACTTGTGGGCTAGATTTAAACACTGTCTCGTGGTCCAGGGACCAAGACTGACTCAAGCAAAGAGAAGACAGAAGAGAGGATTAAAAAAACTGAAATCTAGAAAACATGACCAACAGAGGAAGACTGAGAAAACTGGGGATGTCTGCTTTGCAGATGCCTAAGGGAACAGATGATAGCATTCTGCCAGTGTATTAAAAGTAACTAAAACAGTTGGGAAAAAAGTTTTCTCCATACTCCCTGGGGAGAAAACTACAAGTGATGAGATGAAATCACAGCCAGAGGGAATTAGGTTAGACACTAAGAAAAATTTCCTAATGTTAAGGGTAGTTAGGCAC
>JAOXNG010000042.1:7659602-7673167 GCA_028566535.1 Scolopax minor
AAAACCTTGTAATAGGTAACACAAACATCTGTTGAGAACAGTTTTAATGCAATGGTGTCGATGCATCTGGATGAATTGAATGATTTTCCACACTTTTTTTCTACTTGTAAATCAAAGCTACTCTATTCAGCAAGCCCAGTTCTCATTTCCAATGAGACCGCTATAACCACTGTACTCCTTTTTTGGCAATTTGGCAATGGCCTCGCATATGAAAAAGCATCTCCTCCAGGCACAAATGACCCTTCTTTCCTTGAGAAGAGGTGCAGGAAGGCAACCAGCAGAACTCAGTGTCTTCATTATCCTACTGCTAAAGTAGGTTCCCATCTGGCAGTGAGATTCTTACCTGTAGACCCAATGTTATCTGCATCAGCCCAATCTCAGAGCAGTAGAGAAGTTGTCCCTCTTCTTGATGGAGTGGTGATTCAGATTAAAATCTGTAGAAAATACAAATGAATTTATCTGTACTCATTTGGCTCAGAGCTGTACCTCTATATTTGCACTGACATAAGAGGCTAACATGAATATTAAATCTACAAAATAATGACCTGATACTGAAAACAACTCAATGAAAATACTTAGAACTGTCAACCCCCTTATAATGAATGAGTGAAGACCATTTACTATTACAAAAAAGAAATCTGGATAAACAGTTTGTATTTCTGGTTCAGTCCTAAACACTAGTGTAAGTTAAAGAAGTTCTTAAACCCTCTGTGCATATCTGCTCATTTCTCTCATATTATCAACATTAGAAGTTTTACTCGAGCAGGGACAATCTCTTGATATGATATGTCCAATATCCAGCCCAATGGATATTTCAGCTACATAGTTCAAAATATTTAATATTGATGACTGCCTTCAGTTTAGTCTAAACACCATTTGACACATCTGCTGAGCAATCAGGTTTTGTTGGGTGCTAAAAATGTATATTTTTCTCAGTTTTTTGGACATACATTCAGAAGATAAAAGCCTACCAGAAAAGGTGCAGAAAATGTTCTTCAGTGCAGTACAGTAAACAGAGCAGTTGTTTGTTTTATTGTTCCTTGGTTTTAGATAGCTCTTTGGAGTTACATATTTGAAAAGCTGAGTCAGCAGAAAAAAAAAATAGTGAAATGCAGAAGCAAATGTGGTCAACAGCTCACTAAAGCAGTATTATTCACCTGTACTTTTACTATTTTAGGTCAGTTAAATTCATGATCCATAAAATAGAGATCAATAACATCAATATTTTTTTTTTGTTGCTGTGTTAAATAAAAGTATTATTAATCATGCTTGAGAAAACAATGCTTTTACTTAGACACTGTTGTGTCTTTTTTTAATCAGGGAGCTGAGCAATTGCAGATATTATTTTTCCTTGACAAGTTTCCACCTTTTCTTAATGCCCTAGTAGCTTAAAGTGTCCCACAAGCACAAAATGCCAAGCTCCAGCATAAAGACTCAGGACCCAAACAATTACACATTCAAAAATTATGCAATATTTTAATCTAGGTCCTTTAGGTTTCAGCCCAAAGTAGAGCCACAGCAGATGAAAGCAATCCCTTGCAGGGACCTGCACCATTCCCCTTTAAAAGCAAAAAAACTCCAAATGCCTATAATCTTGATGGCTTCACTGTTCTTTTAGAAAGGACTGACCACTCTGTAATGTGTGTGCTTTACCCTACTCAAACCCAAGTCTTTAATAAAAGTACAGTTGTTCCCAATAAGTATCCTTTATACCTACAGTTTTAGGCCCCTGTCTTTCAATACAAAAAGCTAGATGTCCTGTTGTTACATTAATATATTGCCCTCATTTCTACATTAACTCAAGTGATTCTCTTAGCTGACTTCACCCTTTCAGTGATAACTCCCCTGTGGAGTCTAAATGGAAGGTAACTACTTATACGTGAGTTAAGGGGGACAGATGAATTGCAAATGAGGATGACTTATGCAGCAACAGCACAGAGAGCCAGTACATGTAAGTGGTTTTGAACTACAGGTGTCTGACAAGTGTTCTTTTGCATTTCCCCCTATAGCTCCAAAGTCAAAATCCATCCATTTTGTCCTTCCATAAAATTTAAATGACTGCCCCATACCTAGCCGTTTGATAAGTAAACTCATTTTCAGGCTAGAAAGCGTTTCCAAAGTAAACACCTGGAAAACATAAAAGGCAGTCCTCACCCAGCCCTTCAAGCAGAAGAGAACTTTGCTACAACTGCAATTTTGTCATGTATAAGAGCTGCTGAGATTTTGTTTCACCACTCATCCCTGCTGGAGCTGTTTCCTCTCTATGCATTTGTTATGATGTATCTTGCCATCAGCCCCCACTCTATCTTGGGATTTGCACCAGCCTCATACACAATATTTCTTGCTCCTAGCACCATCAACTGTCAGATAAATGCACTTATCTCATTAATAGGGCATCAGGCTGAGATTAAGTTTTGGAAGACTGAAGAAACCTACTGTGTTAGAGGGAGCTTTGTAACCCATCTGCTATCAGGTGGTGGCTGCAACATTGCAGCGATGAGGATAAAGGAGATGCAATACCATGCAAGATGGCTTTTATACAAGTACAAGCAGCATTATCCTCACACTCCTCCCAAAAAAAAAAACAAAAAACAAAAAACAAAACTCCACAAGATGTTGGTGATACTGCTGCTTCATGACTTGTTTCTAATAAAATGCTGCAGTCTTTAGAAAATCCATCTCCAGCTGTGTTCCAGGTAGCTGTGTGCAACTTGTGCAGCTCTGAGACTTTAAGCAATATATATGGCTGTAAATGGCAGCTTATCACAATCTTAGTGTCATTGTTACAGAAATGGCAATCTAATCTAAATTTTGAGGACATGTTCAAAAAGACAACTGTTTCATACCACTACTGTCAAAATATATTAATAATATTATCCCTTAAATTTCAGCTGCATTTAGAAAATTGAAGGATTCTATCAATGCAAGAAACTTTGCATGCGTGAAATTATAAACTTTAGTGGAACAGATGGTTCCATAAATATTATACTAGTCAAATGCTAGAAACAGTCTATTAGCTTTAATACCTACATAGACCGTTACAGAGAACTGCAGTCACAGAGTTGTAATACAGGCAAAAATATCATTAAAATGAATAACCTCTGAAAGAATAAAAACTTACTGAGTAACTTAAGAATCCCAATGAGGACAAATGACCTCGTTGGTCACCTGCTGATTGATACAAGCAATTGAGTCAATGTCAACTAAGTAAAATGACATGTAGTTTAGCTCTAGTGCTCTTAGTATATCATAGCAATAAGTAAAACAGAAATATAAGGTTATCATATCTCAAGAACAAAAGAAGTTAATTAATCCCTAAAAAACACACTTGGGACCATTTTTAAAAAACATTTCTAATCATTAAATCCACTGTACCTAAATGGGAATGAAACAGCAAAGCCATAAGTTGATAAACTTCTAACAATTAATTTAGATAACCATTTAAAAATTAATCTAAATCTTACCCCAACATCTTGAATCTGTAAAACAAAAATTCAGTCTTGAAATTCTCTGTGAATCAGACTAATTCTGAGATTTCCAATAGTTAGGTTCCTTCTGGTGGAAGGAAAGACTATTTCAGTCATTTCAGCTAAGCTTCCAGTTCTTGCCTGACCAGTGTCTCAAACTAATCAAATATTTATCAAAATTTTTATAATCTGCCTCCTCTTACCAAAATATTTTAGGTTTTTAATACAGCTCCACAAGTTTAGCATGCAAGGCATCACGTTGTGGATACTATGTTAGAATTCTATTTTTAATAGCATTTTGACAAGAGTGATTCAGCCAAAGACTTCCTGAGGAGCACCTCTCCCCAGGACCCTGCAGGTTCACATGGGCATCTGGATCTGGGCTCCTGTCACTGTCTGTTTGTCTGCTCAACAGGAAGCCGCTCCAGGTGTTCAGCCCATCCACTGCATCCTTATACAGGGCCTCCTGAGTGGTAACAGAAGGTAAGTGGACACTTAAATGTTTTGCAAGATGACATGTTATTAGAGGAGAACTGTAAGAGCTGCAGATTTTTATTTTTTTTTCCTCCTTGAATACTGAGAGAAATGTTAAATAAACGAGGAACCCTGTGGTCAGTGGAGTAGCGCTCTGACTGCTATCTGGTCCTGCTCTAACAGATGAACCCATCAAGTGGGAAGCTATTTTAATGAAGCAAGAAGAAATTTTCATGGTAATTTATGTATTTAAGAGGTAGTGCCTCTGATGAAGTGTATTCCAACAGGCTTTGAAAATCATGAAGTCAGAAAGGCTTTTTTTCCTAGACAAACACTTGATGCATTTTATGTTTCACAGATTAGCTGCTGCCATTTCTCATCCAGTTTGGCTCCAGCATATGTTAAGGTATTCCCTATTGTGTTTTTACAGCCACAAACAGTAAACTACCCAAAGCTCTGAGGAACAGAGGGAACAGCATGTGTGTTGTGTTTCATCACAGCAATCACAGAGAACATAAATTAGTGAAGTCATCTGTGTCATTCATCCACCTAATTGAGCTTCCCAAAAGGAAGCATTTTCCCTTTCCCCTTTTTAAGTTCACAGTACACCTTCTGATTTTAGATACAGATACATCATCACTCAAAGCAAGCATATTTAAAAAAACATTAATATTACAATGCAACAAAATGTCAGAAATGTAACCTTTGTGGAAACCTTATAGTTAATAGCCTATCCTTTAAACCTTAGATGCCAACATTCATATTTCCATTTCCAAATTAAAATTTTGATATGCAAAATAAATTACCAGTTTGCAAGTCATTTTGGATCCTCCTCTAGGTTCTTTCTGGCACTGTAAATCCACTCTAAGACATTTGTGGTATTATGCAGGCTGGCACAGGTTCACAAAAAAGCAAGACCACTCTTGGAAACAATTCCCTGAGCATCTGTCAACGTAAAGAAAAAGCATTTTACTTTATCTGTTAAAACTGTAAAATGGCCAGTTCAGCCTTTCTCAGACCTTCTCAAGCTTGCTAAGTGCAATCAATGTATGTTTACCCAATGTATGTCTACCCAATATTGAAATTGGAAGTCAAAATATTACTTTCAGTGATGTCCCCGATAGATTTTCACCAAGTTTGATAGGATTGAGATCAGCGTTATTTTACACATCACTGTTTAGCCTCCTATTCTCTTGGCAACTAAAGCAACATAATAGCGCTCCTCCTGCTCCTCCTTTCCTGGCTCATATGGAGGTCCAGCACTCTTGGAAAAACCTATTCTTCTCTGACAGCTCCATATATCCATCCCCCATGGTCTTAGGAATAACATTAGCAAATCTAACCATGTGGACAGAAGAAGAAATCATTCTTTAATATATTTATACTTTTCAGGGCTAAGACTAAGCAATTTATGCTTAATTTAAGGCAAATCTGAGCAAGTTTCAGGAACAAAGACCTTGAATACATATTTGGATTTATTTTTATTGAATTATTTTTCTTGAAGCTAATATTTCTGAAATCTAGAAGTCAATCTTTAATACTCTGCTTCTAGCATGCAAGTTCTACAAATATCTTTTTAGAACCACAGCATCAGTTCTTTACATAAATCAAGATAGATTTTACATAGATCAAAGATGCATCTATGAAGGCTGAAAGAGTAAAAGCCCTGTAATCAACTGTAAAAGTGGCCCATTCAAAGTTTTTAGATTTCATACTACACAAAATGTTTGAGCTCAGCCTCTAAGTTACTATGGAATAGTTCTTCAGCAGTTACCAGTGATCATTCTAAGGAAATTCAGCAATAATTTATGATAAATTGTCAGACTGAAGGGATTGGTCATATTTACAGCGATAGCTCTTTTGGTTTTGACAAGGCAGAAAACCATCAGCTAATATCTCAACCACACAGCACTGGTCCCCTTTACAGAAGAAGAAAAAAAGGAATGCGCAAGGTTTCATCACTAAGGAAAACTTGAGTGCAAACCCCATTTTGGAAAATAACCACTCTAACTCATTCCATATGGAAAAAAAATCTAGTTTAAAATCTGTGGGAAAAAAAATTTAGTAAGGATAACAAAGTAGGAGTCACAACACATGGGTCACTTGCTAGAAACAAAGGAGAGCCTTGAAAGTTAGAAAAGAGACCTGAGATCCACTACAAATATCAGCAGGAGTCAGAGACTGGTACTTGCCATTGAGGCTCACAGATAAACATCAAGAGCCAGGATGTCAAATAAAGACTCAAATGAAGACGCCAAATGAGAAGACAAAAAAACAGTGCAGCAGATGGAGACAAATAACATGATGGTTTGCTGGAGAGAGGCTGCCTGAGAATTACAGCTTATTCACTGAAAACCAGCAGCAAACGCCTACGTAACCACCGCAGGCTGCCTGTGTGCCCATGGCAGCATCTGCCAGCTGAAGGGGAGCAGGGCCACATGCTGACATCCCCGCTCAGGGGTGAGGACCATCCCTGGTGACTGCTGACCTGATAGTTCTGGTGCACATCTATTCCTCTATGTAAAGGCAGATCTTGAGGTCGGCAGTTCGGCTTGATCCAATGCACAAACCAAACCTGGAAACCCAGGGAACATTCAGCACAGGTGCCAGGAAGCTGAGACCTGTGCCAAGCACAGACTAAGCTGTTTTGGAGCATGGTCATGCTGCATAAAGGAGCAGATGACAAGTGACTGATGGAGAAATGCAAAGTGCAGAGGAGACCAGAGGAAAGCGTTTGACAGCATAGTTGTGCTTTCCAATTTTATCAGAGGTGAAACACTGTTTGCTGGTTTGATATAAAAGAAAAAAAGAGTTACATTTTTATTCAAGTTATACCACAAAAAAGCTTTGCTGATTTTGGCAGGACCAGGGAATCCTCACAGCCCACTGCTAGCACCAAACTTTTAATGACTAGAGGAAAATCCCTGACTAAAGCAGTGAGAATAAAAGAAACATCTGTCTCTGGATAAATTGCTGTCTTGAAATTCCCACTAAGAAACTCTGTTTCATTTAACAGAGAAAAACTAAGCATCAGAGAAGGTGTTAAACCAAAGTCCTTTCCAGAAAACACTGCATCGAAAACAGGACAGGAGGAAGGGCGTGTGTCAAAATATGATGCTCCCGCTCCTTTCAGCTGCATCCACCCTCCAGTGCAGCAGGATTGATCAGCAGCCGGGTGGGAGGCAAAGCCAGCCCCGAGAGGCTCAGCTCTGCCTCCACCCAGGAGATTTACTCCTCAGCACCACCAAGATGGCTGCCCTACAAACCACATTCAGCTGATTAATTGGACCAGCACGTTTCGAAGGCTGGGGGGAGGAAACTGGTTGATATTTCTCTCAGAAATACCTGTTTCCCAGGAACCTCCAGAATTACCAAGGCACTTTGGCAGAAGAAAGAAGAGACAGCTGAGGTGACAGGCAGTTCATAGGCACAAGCCATGCTATAAAAGCTCAACACAGTTCAGAAGAAAAAGCAGCAGATTTTCTACCTACTACTACCTGTATCTACCTGTAACCCGCTATGATCTCATGTTATTAACTAGCCATCAGAAGACAGTATATTTCTCCTATTCCATTTCCATTACACTACCTTTACCACCAACTCTTCAGGTATAATTCTGCTGAGAACATCTCTTCTCCCTTGGGGTGACATATATACCAATGCTCCCTCCATCTTCAACCAGTCCATTGTACCGTTTGATGTAACTCAGGGAAACATTTCAGGACACATTCTCAGTACAGTAATTATACTGCACAGCGTGTTGCAGAGTCACAGAGAGGTGAGGCTGGAGGCACCTTCGGAGACCATCTAGTCCAGCCCCCGATGGATCTGGGGCAGCCAAAGCAGGTTGCCCAAGGCCATATCCAGTTGGGCTTTCATTGTCTCCACAGATAGAGGCTACACAACATCACCAAGCAGCCTGTCCCAGTGTTTAGCCACTCTCACCATAAAAAAAGCAGTTGCTTATGTTTAAATGGAATTTTCTGTATTTTGTTTGTGCCTGTTGCCTCTTTTCTTTTCTCTGGGCACCACTAGGAAGAGCCTGACTCTATCCTCTGTCCTTCCTACTATCAGATATTCACACACGGATAAAATCCTCCTGAGCGTCCTCTTCTACCAGCTAAACAGTTCCAGAAACAAAACATAGCAGTAGCAATAAAGTATTTTCAACTTTCAAAGAAGCACTACTTGGTTTTATGCCATATTACAGCTTCACTGGAGATAGTTCTGCTTTCTTTGAATAAAATTTGATTTTAACAAGATCACTGTGCCATATGCATAACTAATCTCATAAGGGCCTGTACACTTATTTAAGCACCACTGGGTTTGCAACATGCCCTCAATAAAGCTTAATAGGCCACATACCCCAACTCTGACAAGCCAGACTTTGATTATTTAGAGTTGAGTGGTTTCTTTGTTCTCTCTTAGTAAGAGATGTCACAGTCATCACTGCCTGATTGGTACTTTTCATTGAACAGGAGAGAAATTCGCACTTGTTATGTAGCCATTTATAAAGATTTTTGAAGGATGGAGAATTGGAAATGAAATATAAAGAACAGTAAATTAAAAACATGAGATAACCCAGCAACGAAAACAGACACTGAAGAGGATTTCTTTACAGAAGTTCTTAAAACATATTTCTGCACTAACTATGAAGTCACTTAAAGATGGCCAGATAGAGGGATCTGAAAATACAATTTTTAATTGTTAAATTAATTTTAACAATTTTATTAAAAATTTAAAAATTAATGAACAATTAAATTTAACAATTTTCACTGTTAAAATTCCTTTTTGTCAATAATTAAGTAACCCTTAGCCTGTCCAGATAACACAGGACCCTCTTCTTCCTTAATTCACACCAATATAAGTGACGAATAATGCCAAAGGATGCAGCACTTATTCCAGTCATGCTGAAGAAGATAGACAGAGCCCTGGCCACCCCATCCTGCTGTTTCTGCAGGACTTGTTGCAGCCCTCAGAGTTGCTTTTTGTAAATGCCTGTTAACTACATGGAGTTTGGAGGGTCTTTCCTTTTCACTAGCTTCTGTGTGAAATAAAAATCTGCTTTTTTAATGATTTTTTTGGTGTGATTGTTGTTTCAAGGGAAAATAAATATTAAAATATACATTGATGAAAAGAGGAAATTGTATTGAACCCTGCACAACAGCAGCATTACTTAGTATCCAAAAGAACTGAATAACAACAGTAAATATTGAAGTGGTCCAGTGTTTTCAAATTTCTTCCAAAGGACTGATTAGAAACCATAGCAGTACTGATGGCAGTTTCATAAAATTATATAAACATCAGCTACTTGCTTGATTCCTACAAACGAGGATCACATGAAAATACAAGGACCCTTATGGATGGACCAGAGTGATACCATACTGGGACAATTCACAGCAAGGTAGGTCCTCCCAAGGAGCTCTGGAGGAGGTCCCCTCCTTGTTCAATTGTAGAGCTGTTGTGGGCTCAGGCAATCAGCCTGATCCAACTGAAAATTTATTTTCACCAGAAAAAAAAAAAAAAATCTGCTTCTTTAAGCATAACAAAGTAAAAGCAGCCATGATGCTTAATACTGATTTTAGACAGAAAACACATTTGCTGCCCAGTATTACCTTTTTCTAGTTGTAAATATGCACTGTGAAACTCTTGTCCATTTTGATAACTCTACTGAAAATACCCATGTGAAGAAAAGCAGCAATATGTTTGTGGTTCATGGTAATGGATGCGTACATGGGATGTGATCCTGCTCTATGGCTCAGCATCATCCCTTAGTCCCCAGGACAGATTAGCCCCCACATCCTGTCTGGATTTGCTTCAAGTACCATCCATGTAGGTTCTCTGCTTGCTTTCACTGCGGCTGAGAAAAAGCTTTTCCTGAACTCAGCAGGGATGGCATCAAGACCACCAAAATCCCATCCAGAAGAAGTAAATTCATCCAGGGAGATAACACTGAATAAGCCAGAGGAGGGAGAGCAGCACTGAATATTTCATTAAACAGAAAGCTGGCACTATGGGCTTTATTGCTTCAAAAATCTGAAACTCCAAGCATTTACAACCAATGCAAAATGAATTGCAAATGCTTTGCTAAATGAAAACCTGTAGAATTTAAATTACTAAAACTATGTTTTAAAATTTTGTTAAAGTCTACCAGCTAAAGATAAATCTATGACCCTTGAAACAAAATTATAACGAAAAATGTAAAATGGTCACAGAAATAAAAAATGGCCTCAGAAATGCAAGAGATGATCCTGACCCTGAAAACTGTAATTTTTCCCTTGAATATTTAGGTAGTCATCTGATGCACCACACGAGAACTGTATCAGATCCAGCCAAAGAGGATGTAATCGTAACTATTTTTACATGGCGTAAGTCTCCTCTTTGATATTTTTTAAGAACGCTGATAAAGTACTTCAAAGAGATACAAGCAGTCATGCTTATCCACCCTTCTCAACGCAGTGTGTATTCTGAAAGCTGCAGAAGGACAGAAAATTCTGCGTATTTTTAGCTGTCATTTATATTTCTATCTCTGCATGGGATTAAGGAAGTTTCTCCTTCTTCCGAGAAAAATGAAAGTACCAAGAATAAAACTGCAAAATCAACAACCAACATCTGCTCAACTAATATAACTGAAAGAATCCATTTCCCAGAGGGATTAACAGCAACTGCATAAGCATGGATCAATATTGATATAGTCAAATTATCCAGATGCATGCAGAGACTCATTTGCTGCTCCTGAAGATAAAATTTAAAACTTAATAAACGTAATTCCTTATTAGTGAATGAGGATACTTGGTATGGCTGTGCACCCTTCTAACCTTAAGAAAAAAAGGAATGTGAATGCTATGACTCTAGCTGAGCTTTAAAATTTTCTTTTCAAGGATATTATGAAAAATTTATCAAATCATTTTGAAGCTCGCTTTAGTATTTCAAAAAATATTGACAATCTTCATGAATTGAGAAACAAAATATATATCAGATATAAGAAAATCTAGCATCACAGAGGAAATCCCAGATTCTTTCAATCCTTGCAAAAAATGTAAGGAGCCCATCCCAAACACATAAATAGTAACGTGCCAGTTTTTGTTACAATCAGACCCACTCAACTAGAGGAAAGTCAATGATACAGGAATCAAGACACAATTAGGTAGCATTTATGCCAAATGGCCTGAGTTTAAGGATTATCCTACCAGTGTTTCACTCATAAACTACTCAAGTAATGTTACAGAAGTTATGGACTGTTGAATGCACTTTTCCTTACCTAGAGATAGCGATACTTTATAATTTAAAGAGCAAATTAATTATGGAGAAACAAAAACAAGTTTGTACCTAAATTAACTAAATTCTGTTACTTAGAATTTTTTTCTCCAATTTAATTATAGCTAAATTGGATCATCACTAAATTAAAGCTAAGCCAAATTAGTCCTCCAATTCTTCAAGAATAAATACCATTTCCCTTCCAGCAGCACTAAAGTATAGAAACCGCTTGAAATTATATCTTTTAAGAAGTGTTTGCTACCTACTTCTAATTAAAATCATTCATCACTGGAATATCATTCAGGGTTTTGTTGGGTTCGTTTGGGTTTCTTTGTTGTTATTCCGATAAACGTTCCAGCCTAAGCCTGATATACTTAATTTTTAGCCAGTAAACGTCTTGCTTTCTTGGGATGAGCCGTGAATGTGTTCCAGAGCAGGGACACCCAGCACCTTGGTGCTCTGGAAGCAAAGCCTCTTGGAGGTCCCCAGGGCATAAACCCAAGGAGACCTGCTTTAACTACCCAGCACTCATCCCCGTGGGATGTGTCTCCATGCAGCTTTTATACCTCTCGTCTCTTTCCTTCGCTGCTACCGCACATGCACTGGCTAATGAAGACTTAATGAATGGCTTGCTGTCATTCCTAACGAGGTTATAAGCAAAGAAACGGCCAGGAGTGTGCGTGGCCCCTGTCACTGGCTGCCCTGCACTTTTCTCAGGTAGATTCAGGCTCAAAGTTTCAGCAATACTGGCACACTTCTGTATAGAAAGTTCTGTATGCCCAACATCAAAGCCAGCATCTCTATTCCCAAAATCAGATATGCTCTTATTAGTAGTTAATTGTTTTAAATTTAAATAGCTTTAAATGTAATACTTAAATTAAATTTAGGGGTTTAACTTTCCTGTAACTTAAATGGCAAAATGTGGATCATACAAAGTACTTCAGCAGGCATTTTCTGAGATGGAAAATTGAGGTTTAAAACAGAGATTAAGGTTATTGAAAAACAGTTAGGCACTGTGATACTTTTTCAAAAATACCGTACATATACTTTGAATACTATGGATCATCTTCCTTCATGAAGGAAAACAGGCATGTAAGAGAAAGACAATGAATTCAGAATACATATTGTCAGCAGTTTTGGAAGAGCATTTGAGAAAAATCCCTTTTATTTTGAAAGGAGATAAACCTTGATGTGGTTATACCACATAGCATTTTTAGAAAGAAATTCAGTTTCTGTGTACTGAGCCTGATCTGGCAGTTCCTTTTATGTCAGCCAAAGGCAGAAATGTTTCAAAATGCTGCAGAATCAGGCACTCAAAAAAGTGTCCCTATTAGCACCCATGCCAGCTCTTTCTAAAAGGTTCTTTCCATCTAAAACTATAGAACTTGCTGCCTTAAAAACAACATGTTCCTCTGCTAATGGTTGAGTTATGAAAAGGAATTTAAAAGGAAAAATTTCAGAGAGGAAGATTTCTAAAAGCCTTATGAGCTTTCACCTTCCTCAAAGCCTCGAGCTGCACAAATTGCTGATGAAGTTATATTCTGGAAAGGCTAGATGATGTGAGAAGTGTTTCTACTCACGCTTTTTTTATCACTTAGTTATCTGTTAGGTCTAACTCCTAAACTTATTCCTACCTTTGGGTATTTATTGGAATGTCCTAAGAGGTTTAGACCACAAGAGTCTAAGCAGAGACAGACTGGGGAGCCAAAGATATGTATGAATGTGAATGGAATTGACTTTTTTATTTAATTATTTTTTTTAAAATAGACTTTTGATCTTAAGAAAAATTAAACTCTTCCTTAGGAACCGGCCTCTATGAACAGAACAATCCATCCATTGATCCGGCGGTTCACGGGGCTACTCATCATCAAATTAAAACAGTTGGGGAATGGATTGCAATAATGCCTATGTGATACTGGCATTTCTTGCAACGTCCCTCAGAATATTTCTGACCATATTTATGACATTTAGCTCATTATCTAAAGACATTTTCACTACAGTGGTAGCCCCTTCTTTGATTAAGTTCAAAACTAACATTTCCATAACAAAGTATATGGATAACCTTAAAATTAAATGTATATATGGAAGAGTAGCTTCTGTTGCAGCAGCTGATGGAGAAAGCAGCAGTTTCACGAGACTCCAATGCTCCTGTTATTCCATATGGATGCTGGTAGCAAAGGCCTCCGTGTTGACAAGGCATGGAGCTAACAACGTAGGGATGATGGACCAACAGGGTAGAGAATACCGTTACTTTATTATAATTTTTTTAGTTCTTCTCTTATATAGTGATCAAAACAAGTCAATTAAAACAAGCCACATATCCCACTTCTCTTTTATCCCAAACGGTGCAGCACCGTAAGCCCCTTC